>NTHP01000289.1:606573-623031 GCA_003416845.1 Oplegnathus fasciatus | reverse complement strand
CCCCCCCTCCCATTGACACCCTGTGTGTTGGAGGGGTGAGTTAAGACCCCCTGGCTATCCTGGATTATCCTCCATATAAGAGCCTTAACCCTGGCCACCACTACAGGACTACTGTCTGCATCCACATCAACACACACACACACACATTCACACACACATACAAAATGCAATCATATGCTGACCTCAGAGAAATGTTTGAGTATGTCAACATGGTAGCCCATGTTTAATATTTCACATGAGATAATTAAGAACTTGTCTTACTGGGCATTCAATTTTTTTTTTTTCTGATCGTAAATCTGGAGTGAAACTGTTGAAACCAATAAATAGAGAGCCGAAGTGAAACCGGAACTTCCAGGTTCTGTTGCAGAAGTAAGAAAACCTCATTCAAAATCGCATTGACATTTGTAACTACACCAATAACCAAAAGTACAGCCTTGGAACAGCCTTTCTCACTACATTTGTTTAGATAAGGACAGTGTTTTTTTGAAAAACCATCTAATATCATTGTTCACTCAGTATTTATGTTTGTTAATGCAGCCACGGAGCGTATAATTTCCGTGTTTCTCCCAGAAACACTCCAGGATAAAAAAGACAACTGAAACTGAATTTTGAAACTTCAGTTAACCTCTATCCTCTATGGTACAACTAAATCTTCCAATATTAATCTGTTTATTTATTGGATCTTTGAATTGACACAAGGCCTTCAAGGGCAGCCTATTTATAAACGGCTCTAGCTCACTGTAAATCCTGGAGGTCACAGTGTCATCTTTATGTTTAAGGGTTGGTTTACACTTGAGGTTGTGCATGTTCTTGGTTTGACAAGATGCTTTTAAGCCTACGACCATTTTACGACCTCGTACTCAATGTTGTTCCAGTCAGTGTCACCATTGAATTGTGATCCTACAATATTTGTGGAGTCTTTTTGTATCAAAGTGACAAAAGCATGTGTAGTCCTGTCTATATTCCTTTAAAAATGAATTTTGTACTTTGGGATTTGAAGTTGTAAAAGTAAAAAGCAGATTCATGATTGCTCATGCCTTTGCTGCAGTGTCAAGTAGAGAGCAGACTTTTACAACCTGTTCTGATCCTGTTCTAGTGTTTACAGTGTTGAAAAGTCAAGCTCAGTCTATCGCTGCCCACTCATTAGCAGAGGACCTGCTTTATTGTGACAACACCCGAAACAGCCAGTTCACTAGAAACGGCAAAACTAGCATCAGGAATTTCTTATTTTCTGTGTTCTGATTTCTCTATTGTAAAAGGGTTTAAATGTTGTCATAGTATTATATAGTTTATTTTACAAAACACTTGATATAACTGTTTATATGATGTTGTAAATGCAGATGCTGCTGTACAATCATTCAACACTATCATATTTAGCATATTAGTAGTGGGTGATACTGACTGGAGAAGATGTTTCTTTGGAAAATTTAATGTGTGTGTGGCCTTCTTCAAAATGTTTTGCACTATTTTACTTTCAAGAAAATGTTCTTATGTCAAAATATAGAACTGTAATCCCTTGTCATAGTGTTAGAATGAAAACACAGGCTTGACAATATGGAGTTTGTCATCGGCTTTTGGTGTGTTCACGACAGGCGACTGCCAGAGAGGAAAGTGTACAACTTCAATTAGGAAAACATCTTCGTCAGTCCAGAGAGTCTTGAGGGTGTTGATTGATTCAAGCTCTCTTTCTCCCTGGATGTGGATTTATAGTGTGTGCGTGTGTGTGTGTGTGTGTTTGGGTGGAGAAGGCAGAGATTAAAGGGGCGGGGTAGCTGCAGTGTTTTGGCCAGAGCTCTATGGAGGCCGGTCCTATAAAGCGCTGTGGCCGTGAAATGCATTTTATTGTCGCTTAATCCTCACACTGTGGCAGAGCCCCATTTCACACTGGATTCTGGGGGCCTGTGCTTGTGCGTGTGTGTGTGTGTGTGTGCATGAGTTTGCGCGCTCACACTCCCTGGGGGCCGTGGCTAATTGGACAAATTTGCACAGCAGGGGTGGAGGCACATGCACGGCAGGAGATTTGATTTATGGGCACTGGGGCTGGAGACACACACATACATACACAAAGATGGCACACATGTATATAAATAAATATTCAGTACATATTGTCTACATTTGTTATGAAATAATATTATATAATTTAATTTAACCTTCAAAGACATTCTCACATGTGATGACAAGAATATTCTAATCTTATAATCTAAAACAGTGTTTGAACGCAATTCCAAAACATGCTGGAGTGAGTCTCTTTTATGTTCCCCCCACTGCCACCCAACACACCTCCGCCTGGACCACCTGAAAACTTCTTTGTCTAGACATTTTTATTTGACAGCAACCATTCCCCAACATCATACAGTGGTATTAGTATATTTGTTTCTATCCCTGTTTTTATCTCTCCATATTTATTTATGACAGACGCGTCCAGTTGCAGTCTTTGCTAATAATAAATAAATGTTATTTGGTTATTTGCAGCCCCCGGAGAGGATAAATAAAGCTGCAGTAAAGTACGCAGCATGACTTGCTGTCACTCACTGGAAAAAAGTTTTAAAATGTTGTTGGTCCACATGAGTCCATGTTTACAACTCTTGGTTCATTTGTCATAGATTCGTTTGTAAAATTCAGTGTGAACAAAATAGACAACAAGTCCTCCAAATGAAACGCCAAAATACGTCATTGGTCCATGCCCTTCAGAATGACGCTAATAAATGTTTTCTGATCTGATGCTGCTATCGACAAGACGACATTGCTGTTTCAAAAATAAGGTTTTCCGATCTTACACCACTGTGGTTAAGGTTTGGTTTGGTTCAGGCACCAAACCAGGGAAACATTGTGGTTTTGGTCAAACTTATGACTTTGTTAACGTTAGGGTGACCTTTGTCGTCATGGTTACAGTGATAACCACTTGGTTACTCTTTGAGAATGGCCGCGGTTATGATTAAAAAACAACAACATTGACAGCTGGCAGGAAACAGGAAATGAACAGCGGTTTCAGACGTTTTCAAGCATTTATGAAAAATGGTCTATAAGCTGTTTCCTAGAAAATAAGAAAGGGAAAAATAAAATTCTGGGGAAAAAAGGACGTCCAATTTGAAGATAACATGGTGACAAAATTTCCATTATCAGGTAAAAGCTTTAGTTCATAATTGTAGTTGGTAGCCATCAGGATTGGTTTTTAAAAAAGAAAGCATCTCAATGGGAACCAGTTTATTCCTGCAGCTGGACCAGTAGTTGAGAAAACACAAAACAAATTGTCTGATGTCCTCACCCCATCATTCCTACCTAAACACACACATACCCCCCCCCCGTGCTCTGAACTGGTTGGCAGTGTATTCCTGTGTTTTGGACTGGTGTGAGCTGCCTTGTTGACTGGTTTTTCTCTGCTCTCTCATTACGCTGCTTTGATGCTTCCACTGACACTTTGGTCAGAGTTTCCAACACCACAGCCATGTTGTTTAAGGACAGCGCTCCGTGCATGTATCCATGCAAGTTAGACTGAATGTGAGTGTGTGTGTGTGTGTGTGCTACAGAAGGTCGGGACGGTGAACCAAACAACGTAGCGGCCACACCAGCATCTGGGCCCCAGCCTGTACAGTCATGGTGTCAGGGCGGTAAACACACACATACACACACTAACACACACACACACACTACAGAAAATCAGTGTCACATTTAGCTTGGATCTCTCCCAGTCCTTCCCTGTCATTTACTGTATTAGCTGTGGTCTTGGTGCTGAAATGGCCTATTATGTGGGCTGTGTGAGTGTGTATGTATATATGTGTGTGAGAATGTGAATGCGTGTGTCTGTTTGTATGTATGAATGTGACTGATTATGCTGTATATGTGTGTTGCTTGTGTGTCTGCGAGAGTGAGTCAGAGAATCGTGTGCGAGTGTGTGTATGTCTAAGTGTGTGTGTGTCTTAGTATGTGTGTGTGACGCTGTTGTTGTTTGCCTCCCCACACCACCACAGTGCTGGAACGGCATTGGCCACACACCCTTTGATGTGTGTGTGTGTGTGTGTGTGTGTGTGTGTGCATGAGTGTGTCTTGATGTTGAGGCCACAGTGGATGACAAGACGTCCTGCTCTTTCTCAGCAGGATCCTTCCTGCAGCTGCCTGCACACACACACACACACACACACACACACACACACACACACACACACACAGGCACGCACACACACAGGGTCCATCTGCACATGGTTACCTCACCCTACTGGCCTTTTTCATCTTCTCTTGTCTCTCCATTCTCTCTTTCTGTCCAGCGCTTTCTGTCAGGAAGTGACATCACTCCCTATGATTTCTTTGTCTTAACCTGACACTCCAAGTGTCATAAAAGTGGTTTTAAATGCATCTTAAAATTAGACGAATGCGGTAAAGCAAACATCCCTCCCTGGAGAACATTTTGTACTAATTTTCAGTATATTAAATATGATTCCTTCATATTAAATTATTGCAGCGCCATAGAAAATCCCAAGTATCCGCTGTTTTCCCCACAAATTGTATTCTTGTCAGAGTGAAAAAGCCCACTAAAACACATTTAGACCACCATGGGACACAAAAAAACACGAAACCCAGACTAGTGACTTAATGAGTCCATTGAAACCCAGACTAAGTGAAATCTGTCTGCATTCACAGCTCTTTGAGGCAGGGTGACCCTCCAGCACCTACAGTGTTCAGTAGGAGGGAGAAAAACAGAAGCACATGTGCATTTTTTTTCATTCATACTACAGTACAACAACATTTTACATGTGTTATCCAGACAAGTTCACAACAAACACACTTTTAAAACTGCAGTATATAAGTTGAGTAGATTTTGGGTGTGGTCAGTGGTGAACCGATGGTAGCTGTCAAGGTGAGACTGGTTGCCAGAGAGCAGAGGCTACAGGTCCCTAGAATTTGATTTTATTGCCACATCCTGATTTATTTTTATTATGCCCTATCCTATTCTTGTGACTTTTGTTGTTGTGAATCTGGCCTTGTCCTAAACTGATTACGTTTACACCTCATCTTATTTCAGTCAGGAGTAATTATTTCCCTCGTTGAGTATTACAGAGATTACTCAGAAAACCTGTGTGTGTATAAATAGTATAGGTAATGCTTTTGATGATATGGGGCTAGGTTTTTGTATTCTAAACAAATAATCATATAAATATGATTGTTTTGAGGGTTTGGGGTGTACATTATTAATTGTAGGTATGTGTGGTCTGTGGTTAGGTATCTGTGGATATAAAGGTGAGGCTGGTTGCCACACAGCATGTCCCTCCTGTCTTATGACAATATGCCCTATCCCAGTTTTGTGTTTTGTTGTTAACTTGGGTCTACTTCAATCTTCAGTAATCATTTTCCATGTTTGAGTATTACAGAGCATTCCTGAATAACCTGGGCTAGCATAAATAGGATTGGTCATGCTTTTGAGGTCTCTGGTCCGGGGTATGTTGGGTAGTATATATTATTGATTATTATATGAGGATTTTTGTATTATGAATACATAATGATACATCATGACTTAAATGCAACAGCTACAGATGTTTTGGGGTTATTTAAATATTTGAATATCTGTTTATGATTTTCCGTGTGTGTAGCATGGAGGGGGCTACAGCTAGATTTTATTGCACAATCCTGCATTGTATAATGACAAATTAAAAAAAAACCTTGTACATTATCTATTACGGGTATGCCTGATGGGTGTGGTCAGTGGTGAGTGGTGGTAGCTGTCAAGGTGAGACTAGAAGTTTAAGGAATAAACTTTTGCCAGATCTCGATTCAATGACTTTTGTTTTGTTAACCAGGTCGTGTCCTTATCCTGGTTACCTTTACAGTACTCCTAATCTCTTTTCAGCCATGAGTGATCATTTCCTATGTTGAGCTTATACTCAAAGAACCTGTGAGTGTAAATAGTATGGACAAGACTTTTTAGGCCTTTTGACAGGACCACACTCCCATGTTCTGATCATTTTGTGATCATTTTATGTACGTTAAACAAATACACAATGACCAAAGTGTAGGTGTCAATATGGTGACATACCTAACATGAATAACCTTAGATTTGTTCATTACAGTTTAGTATTAGCTGTGCAGCATCCCTAGAATAGAAAAAATTATCTAAACTGTTTGATTTAATCCTTTTTTGTTTAACAAAGCCTCAGCACTAAACTCCCTAATTATAGCAACATACATGCATGAATACTCGTGCAATGTGTCCTATAGCAATCATGTTACAGATGGACAATACTGACCAGACCAGATCTGATTTTTGATTAAAAAAACACATAAATCAGTCTAGATCTGGTGTAAATTGAGCCTGAGATTATAAACAACACACACACACACGCGCACATAGAGGTATACACACACACACACACACACACACACACAGTAAGTTTTCACTCTATTTAGTGTCTATGAAGGGAAGTAAATATCATGAATCTGTAGCAAACTGCTGGTGTTTGCCAGCACAGCTTCACAGCTCTGTCACAGCCACTGCCTTTCACTCTGATGCTGCCAGTGATAGCAGTGGTGTGCGTCTGTTTTTGTGTGTTTGTGTGTGCGTGCGAGTGCGTGTATGTGTGTGCTTCAGTCTCAGGAGAGGCACAGCTCGTTGATTTTCTCAATGGAGGCTGTCTCCTGCACTTGGCAGCCATGTGTGAGTGTGTGTGTGTATGTGTGACTGCACACATCAGTGAGTGTGAGTGCTGTGTGTGTGTGTGTGTGTGTGTGTGTGTATACGCACTGTGAAAACAACCTGTTGGTGGGTTGCATTATATCTTGGCTTTCAAATATATGCAGTTTCCTATCAGCTCAATCTATCTAGTTTCCTTTTCCAGATCACTACACATGCACATGAACAAACATACTTACTTGTGTGTGTTTGTGGGAGTGTGTATGTGTGTGTGTGTGCCTGCTGCTCCTCCAGGATTTATTGTTGTTCACCACTGTGGCCCAAAGTAAATGGATGACGTATCAGTCTTGTTTTCTCTCCCTCTATTGTCTGAGGATCATCTGGAAGTGTTTTAGACACCGATGGCTCCTCAGTGCGGGACGCTCTGAATCATTCAGAGACTCCCCATAACAATATTTCCATTGTTTATTTGTTTTCTCTGTGTTTTCCCCCCGTCTGGTTGGGGGAAAAAAGGAAATCGAAAGAAGCAGAGGATTAGTTTGCACAATAAATTAGTAACTGTCCTGGGTGTCCACTGGTCAGTGGAATATCACTGGGTATGGGTTGATTGGGTTTGTTTTTTTTGTGAATTTATCAATTTTTTTTACATATTAAAAACATCAAATTTAAAATACAAATACACAAACATGAAACAGATTTCTAAAACTACCATTTGCATCACAAGAACTTACTAAATTCTAAATTTCTTGTTTTTACTTTCTTGGGATTTTTGTGTATTATCAACAGCTCTAATGACGTTCTCCCCACTTTTCTCTACAAAGTTGCAGTCTGAGCTGTGGTCATCGCCAGAGGGCCTAATGTTTTACAAATTGTGGTGGTTAGGGTCCTCTTGCAGTTGGAAACACAATTTTTGGGTGTGTGGGGACAAAAATTCCAAGTGAAAATCTGTTTGCTTCTTTTTTTTTTTAAATTATATTTTTCAGGATAAATCTGCGATAATGGAAACGTAAAATGATGAACTTTAATCAGTTCAAGGGAAAGTCAGGGAACTTAAATACTCTCAGGAAATATCAGAATTTTTTTTCATACATATACACAAGTACAAACTGCACAGACATCGATAACGCACACGTCATTTTGTGTCTGTGTGTGTATCTGTTATGTGTAGACAGGAGAGCTAAACCAGTAGGAGCTCTCTGCACACTTTCATTATATTTTGGGGAAATCCATCCTCTATTATTCTGTGTATTTTAGCATGAGATAATGCACACTGTAGTATATTGTGTGTGTGTGTGTGTGTGTGTGTGTGTGTGTGTGTGTGTGTGTGTGTGTGTTTGTGTTGGCTGTGGCCAGCGGAGATCGATGGTCTGTAAAGTGGATTCCTTATTGGCCTGTTTGCTTTGGCAGCTCTTGAAAGAAGCCCACTGATTACACTCCCAGATGTGTCATACACACACACACACACATGCACACACACACACACACACACCACTGTTCACTGCTGCTTGCTTTCATGTCTGTGTATGTGTATGTTGAGGAGGAGGAGGGGGGAACATACATACTTACGATCCTTTAACCTTTTGTGCTTTGGCAGGTTACGTCTCTCTCTCCCTCTCTTACGTCTTCTCGGCCTATCTCTCTCTCTTTCACACACACAGAGACGCACAGTGAAACACATAAAAGGTTTGATATATCTTACTGGTAAATATTGTGACACTGTTTGGTTATCTCAGGTTTTGGGGTGTTTTTGTGTGGGTGACAATCTGAAACTCTAAAAGACTCTCTCTCTCTCTCTCTCTCTCTCTCTCTCTCTCTCTCTCTCTCTCTCTCTCCAGTCAGTTTGATTGAAGAGTGCATCATTGGCAGGATAAATGGTTACTACAGAGGTCTAGAAATTCTGGAGATGAAAACTGAGATGAAAACAAACCGTTTCTGGATCTTAATGAACTGCACAAACTGTTTGGATAAGCCAGGGAAATTGTGTAGTTTTAGATTTTAGCATGATGTTAAATCTGTTATAACACATCAACTTGATCTCACAAAAAGTCATCGTTACCTTTACATAAATAACACTGTTTTTCAGTCGGTGTTTTTTTGAAGATTATTCATTGCGAGAGAAATTGTTGAGCAGTAGTTGCACTACAAAGTAGGGCAAATATAGAGTGCAAATATAAACAAAATATTGGAAAAAATACTTATTATAAATGAGGTGTGAGCCACATGTACATAATGCCAGAAATGTAAACAGGTTGACGGTAAATATAAATATAAACTGGTTAAGGCGCAAATTCAAATATATACACGCTGCCAAGACATACAAATGTACGTACAATATCAAATCTGAAGTGCAGTGTGTGTGGTTAATTCAAAATGATAACGATTATGTCCATGATATTGCATATAATGTCCCATCATCACACAGTAATCAAATCCATCACCAAATTCTAAATCTATTGCTAACCAAAATAATTTAGCCTAACCTAAACCAAAAATAGGTTTTATAACTTATTATAACTTTTAAGTGTTATTAACTACTTACATCAACTTGAAGTAACTGACCTAAGCTTAAACCCCAAAATTCGCTTCAAACTAAAAATAATGCCGGTAAATTCTTGCTCTATCTGTGGGAGAAATGTTGTCAGGAAATATCCTTCTGAGAAAGATGGTCATTGTGACATTAAATGTTTAATTTTGTTTCCACCTTACATTATGCCCTTTCATTTCATTTTTATTTAATTTCAGCTTTTCTTTATGTCGGACGGTGGGGGTGTATGGAGACAGAGTGGCTGTGACAGGATCTATGTGGCTAATGTTGTTAGCGTGGAGTCCCTGCCTCCCACCAGCATGCCATGTCAATATCAATGTAAAGCTGCTCAACTGCTATGGAAGATGGCAAGACAGACAGGGAGTAAAAGGCTTTGGTGTGTGTGTTTAGCAGAGTGAGGGTGTGTGTATTTAGTGACTTCTAAGCGAGTTCAACGTGTGTACGTTATGTATGTGTGTGTGTGTGTGTGTGGCCCAATAAAAGCCTCGCTCCTGACATTTTTACTGCAGGTAAGTGGAGGGTGAATTTATGGTGCTTGTTTAGAGGCCTGAGGAGGCTTGGCTGGCCACGAGCTGGACACACACACATGCACACACACATGCTCACTTATTCACACACTCCTTTTTTAAAGTTGACTTTTCCAGCTCTTGTTGGATTCATGTTCATGCAGTCTGACAAGTTCTTACACAGAGCTGAAACCACACTCTTCTACCGATGGACTCCCTCCATTTCTGCTCCTCAGGTTGAAGCTGATGACTCACAAGCCACAAAAACGGACTCTGCACGTAGACCGAGGCAACTTGTAAACTAAATGGTGTCACTTTGCATCAAAATGTTCTCAGACATAAAACACCAGAGGAAGGACACAGAGACGTCTAAACAGACAGAGGAGGAGCAGGCCCGGCCTGCGATGGACAGAGCAGACAAATGGCTGTGGAAAGGCAAAAACAAGGAGATGAGAGGAAAGAGGAGAGGAGGCCATTCCCAGGTGGCTGCTTGGCTTCCAATACAATTCTCCCCAAACTTGACGAGGAAATGAAATGGGCTCCCCCCTCCCTTCCGTCCAATACGATTAATTCCCTGTAAGATGCTTGCTTTTAGACCCAAGAGAGAGACACGATAATGGAGGATTTATTCGCTTAGAATGAAGAGGGTAGTGGAGTAGGGTTGGCTGTTTCGTAATGCTTTTCTCTCCACCTCAGCTTGCTGTTTGTCTCTCTCCCTCTCTCTATCTCTCTGTCCAACCCTGCTTCCCTGCCACTCTGTCATTCTCATTCTTGTCTAGCTGCCTGTGGTTGTCATGCAGGATCGAGCATGTGAAACGTCTGAGCTTACTGTACGACTGGTTTGATGGAAGACAAGTTGTCTGAGGTGCTGTAGAAGCTGAAGCATACCCTAAGCTGCTCGCAATGCAACTGTACATCTCTCAGTCTATCCCTTTTGGCCCTCTCTGTGGTGTGATAAGGCCAGCTTAGGGACACATTAGGCAAGGCAGGGCGTTAAGATCAAATGGGATTGTGGAGGATTTCCAGGAACACGAGGCTGTGGCTTTGGTGCTGGGAATCCTCTTCGTTTACCCCCCTGAGAGGAAGCAAGGCACGGTACAATATTCATCACCACTGTTCACACAGCACACCACAGCATTCAGCACTACGCCTCCGTCCAGCCTGGCAGCAAGGGCAGAAGGAGGAAACTTACAACTCTCCCATGTCAAAGTTAGGTTTAGACACCAAAACGACTTAGTTGAGGTTAGGGAACCTTTATAGTCAGGGTTAAAGCGCTGGGTGGGGGGGTGGCCGAGAATTTGTGTAACTTTCTGTAACCAACCATCCAACATTCACTCCCACTTCATGCTGTGATTGACCACCTGTGTGGAGGTGAGAAAAGAGCTATGTTTGACCTTCTCTCTGTAGCTTTTTCCATTCTGTACACAACTTTTTCTTTCACAACTGAGTGCAACACTATGAATGCTTTCAAGGAGAGACTGTGTGAAAATGTGTACCGTTATCCCCCTATTTAAGCGATTATTGCATTTTCCCCCTCTCTGTGATGGCCAGCTTTTCACTCTGCCTTTGAGTGTGGCCATTTGGAACTATAAACACTTTTGGTTTCTGACGCGCTCAGACAACACTTCGTACGAAACATTTCTTTTCTAGTATAACCCGGCCCTTAGGGGTTAGGGTTAGTTGACTTGACTGGAAATAGATACAAACAGCGTCCTCCTGTGTTAAAGGCATGTGCTTTGTTGAACCAACCATCCTGACCCTTTCCGAGAGGTTTCGCAGCATTGTAACAATCACACTACGTCCACCTTTGCTCCTTGGTCATAATTCTTACAGCCACAAGAGGTCCTTGTCAGGTAAGGCCACGTTCAGACAGACAACAGCACTGCTTGAAAAATCGCAGCGCTGTCATTCATTTGAATGGGACGTGTTAGCTCCACTTTCCAGAGTTGTAAAATCCTGACTGTGCAGTGTTTTGCTGTCTGATAAGCCTTCAAACTCATAGACCTTCTACTCAAACCGGCCTTCCTGGATCCTATTTCATCACTTCACCGCTACCTTAAACAACGCGCCACCAACGCAGCCCCTTGTGTTGTTTTAATGCAGGGCTGTTTTCTGTTTAAGTGCCCACTAATCATCACCATAGTTCATTTCAGGCATTTGAATGAATGGCCAGTGCTGTTTTTTCTTACTTTTGAGGACAGTCTTTTGACATCACAGGATGCCATGCCACGTCACGCTACCACTGCTATGTTCAGTACGATCAACTGTACTGCTACCACAACCCCCCTCCCTCCACCACCCAACCCAGGCTTTTACTGGGGATAGGGTTTGGGGGCAGCATTGTATATGAGTAGGTCTGTTTTGTAAATAACACTAAGGTATTTATTTGTGCTGTGTCGCAACTCCAGTAAACAGTGGATAGCACCAGTTTAGATTTGGCTTGGACCACTTCCCAGAAAAAATAAGAAGTGAAGGAGTGTGGGGGCTAGATTGAGGCGAGAGACAGCGAGGGAGGAAGTGAGCAAATTCTGTGTGATTGATAAAGGCCTGTGACCCTTTAACACACAGTCTGTAACACGCAGATGAGTAGGCATGCACACACTCCATCTTTCTCACACACATGTATATTCACAGGCAGTGACACACACAAACCCTGTAATTGAATATCGTGCAGAAAGCAAACATTCTCCTGTAAACATATCATCTGTCACCTCTAAAGCTTAATCCATATCCTTTATGCCAAATGGAGAAACACACGTGCACACACACACACCCCTGCAGCCTGTCAAACAAACAAATGAGGCTGGAGTCCCTGTGAAAGTCATCACCATGACCATCCCAGCTTCATCATCACGTTAGCCTGCTCCATTACACAGCAACATGATCTGGCCTGAAATCAATTAGCTGGCCATGCTAGCACCATGAAGTGTACACTCCCCAATCTTTGTTTTGGTTTGATGGAAAACAATGTCTAGCGCCCAGAAGGGAGTTTTAGCTGTGTGGGCGCCACGTCTCTGACCAGATGAAAGATGCTTTGTACCCGTTACATGATGACGCTGAGTGTAGGAAAATTATGACGCTGACTTTGGCTGTTTGTTTATCTGACTTATAGTTTTAGAAATGTATTAAATGTATTTCAACATTTCAGTGTGACAAATGGATTATATTCATTGTTTTGATATGGTGCCTAGTATGATATCATATCATCAACAGACAAGCCATTTAACCCTGTAGATTGTAGTTTCTAGATTAACTGACACTGATCAATTTCATCCCAATCAAAAAGTTTTGAATTGAAATATTTCAGTGAAGCTACATGGCCATGGTAGCTCAATACAAGCTAATTTACCACTCCCAGTGTGATTATTGAAGCCCAAAATGACTACAGCCTTTCCAAGATCAATATTGAACTTTCACACTCTAGTGCAACATTTGTTTGTCTTATTGTCAGTAAAATGGAGTAATGATTTAAAATTTCAAGTCAGGAGTAAAAAAAAAAAAGTAATCTTTCAGGAGGACACACACGTTAATTTTGCTGTGCCACTTTTTGGTGTAAGGAAATTACTCGCAATTGGAACACAATTATGTCAAGAACATGACAAGCATTTCCCGGTCCATTTCATAACTTCAAAGAACAAAACCCAGCACTCAGTATTTCAAACAAGTTTCAACCCACAGCCCCTTTTCATTTTTCTACACACCAGACCTAGCAACCCTTGACAGATGTATGTATGATTCTCAAACTGGGGTTATGAGCACCAAAAAGGGGGAGTATGTGTATTGCAGTATGTGGCCAAAGTAACTAGCACTAAATGTTGTACCAACCGAATGCCCAAATTTTGACCTGAAATGAATTCAACTGTTCATGTGCACAAAAACACACCACACTCATGAGGACCATACATACGCCACACTTGTACAAATATAGTTCTTACGTACAGGCTGTCAGAACACACCTGCTCATTTGTCAGCAAACACACCCTTCCAGGGGTCTGCTTAGTGTTAAATATATGGCCTCCTTCTAATCAGTGTCCCCTTCAGCTCATTATTAATGCCTTCTGGAGACCAACAACAGGACCAGAGAGAGGTCTTTTCCAAGGCAACTTTAATTTCCCTTCTCTTTTCACCTTCACACCCTCTTTTCTTGCGACATTCATTAGTGCAGCAGAACCATCAAAAGACATCTAGAGCAAGGGGCAAACCGTGCCAGCATGACTGGCTTCCTGCTGATTTGGGCACAAAGCTCTTCTTAACCATTTGGTTTCAAAAGAACCAGCGCTTGGTTTACTCTATATGTGCCATTGTCAAAACAGGCATGTCGATACAGTGAGTTCCCTAATCACTGTCAGCTGTTTTCGATCAGCATATTGAATTACTTTCCCCCTCTGCTACTGTGTAAATTTGCAGTCAGCCTGAATGACTGATGGTCTTTCTTACATACACCAAACTTTATCTGAGATATAGAAGCATCTCATGTCTCGTGCTTCAAATGTGCTCACTGCCTCTTAATCTCTTTATTTGGAGTTGGACATAGAAAACTTACCATTGCTTGCCATTTGTTCCGGTCTTGGACCCCATATTGGACCCCTGAAAGTTTACATCTCTCAGTTGTTATTGCCCTGTGCTAGGTCTTCCCTGGCCAACCAGTTTTCCCTTTATCCAGTTGAAACCTATCTTTTGCCTTTCTCATTCTCTCATAAACTCATATTTTGGTGTCATGTGCACCGATTCCAAGGGAGGTTTGGGAGTCCTGCAAAAATGTTAAAAATACTACAAAAATATATTGTAATCCTAAAGATATTTTTCCTACACCGTCACCTCTACTCTGACTCACTCACTGGCGCCATATGACACATATCCAAACACCTGCGTCTGTTGATTTCTATTTAAGGCCACACACGTTGATGTGTGTTACTCCAATTTCTCAGCAGAAAAGCAGAAATTTTATCATGTTCAGTCCTTGGACTGGGACAACCCATCTAAAGTACTTTGACTACTTCTTCTGTCTGTATAGCACGTCCATTGTGTGCTGTGGGTGTCAATTGATACACATCAAATGGTGCAATGTCGCGTGACATGGCCAATGTGTATTGTGTTTTAGCCTCTGCCTCATCATGTGTAACAAACTGTTGTGCGTAAAGAGTCTTTGGAGGTGATGCAACACAAACTTCTAAAGTGTGCTGTGTCTCTTTTAATGTGCTCAAACAAAACCGTATATCATAACCTTTTGATATATTTTTGATGGGCACAAATGCATGTGTACAGCTGTTGATTAGAAAAAGCCGTAGACTATTGCCAGGTTTCCATCCAAATAGAGCACGACTTATAACCAAATTTTGAGAAAATCAGCAAAAGAAAATGCGAATTTCCTGCGTTTCCACTCAGGCTTTTTTAAGTGCAAATTGAAAATGCACATAAAAACAGGTGTTTGTGTCTGAGTGTGAGTGGTGTTTGAGAGTGAGACACTGATGAGGGATAAAGACTGTGCTTGTCTACTTTAGCACACCTTAGTTTAGTGTTAGGTGAAGTGGTTGTATCTCTGACCCTGTTTGGACCGTAGTCCTGCGCGTAAAAATCTGTGGTAGTATATGGTTTGATGTGTTGTTGTGTATGTTCGTGCAAGCCCTCTCAAGGTTCGTCTCCTCTCAGGTGCCCACATCACTGTGTGTTTGCACACCACTTGATCTAACAAACCAGCATAATTAGCCCCCAAGAAAACACACAGTCCATGTGTTCACCTGATCTCTGTGCAAACATGAGCATGTATGTGCTGCACCATCAGCACTCAAGTCTGTGGCATGCAAGCATATATACCGTGAAGGATACCGCATATACCATAATAACAGATGCGTAGACAGCCTTGCCATTGTCATGTCTTCTCCTATTCTTCCACCATCTTAATATATTGTAAATACATAAATAATCATCTGATGTTGTTTATTTTCTCATTAGTTTTCAAGGATTATATTTTACATTAAAGAATTTGAATATGGCCATATGTGATGGGCATTAATATGCTGCTTTCCACCAGATTGTGGAACCTGGCTGTAGAGATTTGCTACCATTCAGCCACACAAGCATTAGTGAGGTCCAATACTGATGTGGGGCGATAAGGCCTGGCTTGCAGTTGGGATTCCAGTTTATCCATAAAGGATGGGGTTGGGTGGGTAAATGCCCACGTCTTAAAAAACTACACACACTTTGTACTGTGGGCTTTCTGTTATAAATGTGTAGCCTTCAAGCCCAAACTGAGATAACCCTGATGACATCACCATGACATTATCATAGTTATGAGTAAACTGACTATGTGTAAAATCAGTGAAGTGTCCCTTTAATAGACATATGGAACTTGGCAAGGTTACATTTTATTTTCATATATATATACAGTATGCGTATTTTTTTAGAGTTAGGTCCCGCCTTATCTCAGTTTCAACATCAACATTGTTCCCTCATAGGGCCAACGGTAATTTGAAAAATGCTGGATGTGAGAAAACTGAATTCTAGTCTTTGTGAATACATGGCCATAAATATTAAGGTTAGGCTTTGGCTTCAAGGAAACCTCTGTTTGTGTGCGTGTCTGTGAGAGCGTGTATGTATGTATGTGTGTGTGTGAATGTGGGATGACATGATGCTGAGACAGACACAAGTCATAGCTTGCTTTTAAAGCGTTAAGCCTAATAGAAAGCAAAGCACCGGTGCTGTCTAATTTGACATGCCTTGAATTAGCTTAGTGGGCGGTAAGTGTGTGTGTGTGTGTGTGTGTGTGTGTGTGTGTGTGTGTGTGTGTG
>NTHP01000289.1:584595-606478 GCA_003416845.1 Oplegnathus fasciatus | reverse complement strand
TGTGTGTGTGTGGTGTGTGTGTGTGTGGTGTGTGTGTGTGTGTGTGTGTGTGTCGGGATAGTCCGCAGACTCTCTCTCTGCAATTAACTGCGTACAGGTTAATGCGTCTTCATATCTGAATGCCACATGTTTTGGTGTGTGAGTGTGTGTACATGCACATGTGAGTGAGTGTGTGTGTGGTGGTGAGCAAAGTGCCTCGAGGCAGACCCGAGTATTGATGGGGATTACTAACACTTAGCCGACACCACTGAGACTGCAAAGGGAGTAAATGATTTAGAAGCATTGGCCTTAATGTAATGAAAGAAAGGCCCTGCCTGTCAAGAACACATACACACACACACACACCTACCTATGGGTGCTAATCCTGTGAGCTTACATCTCCATTAACACTAACACTGCACCACAAACCTACTCCGCCAGCTAGCTAGCACTCTCAGTGTTTCCCTGAGGATATCAGAGACACTCTCTCCCGCTCTCTGTCTCCCTGACACACACATACAGACACACACAGCCTGAGGGGATGTCAGTATGGGTTCACAGCACAGTCATAGGAGTGTGTGTGCAAGTGAAGGTCTATTAAAAGTGTGTTTTTGTGAAGTTATCTATATAACATGGGAATTGTGTCATTGTACTTGAGTATGAATGACTGTATATATTCTACTGTGCATTAGCACCATGATGGAATATAAGTACAGAAGGATTAGACTGATGTACCAAGCACTGACCTTTCAATGCCTCACTGTGATATGATGGAGGCCCCCCCCCCTTCCACAGCTGCATGAAATCAGGCTGATGGAAAGTAGTATTTTTTATTTAGATTTAAAGTGTTCAGATGTCTCTGTGAAGCACTTTGTAACGTTGTTAAGAAAAGCGCTATATAAATAAAGTTTATTATTATTATTATTAACCCTGTCTCCAAAGAAATACTTAAATCTACAACTAATTCACAGTAGAAAATACACTTAATTTGCATAATGCCACTCAGATTATTATCTTCATCTACTTGATAAGGAAATATTTATATTGACCGTTTTTGCAAGTGTTCACTGCAACACACACCATTCATATACTGAACATACCTGCAAAACATTCACTGTCAAGTAGCATCTGTTTGTGACCAACTTGTCATTATGGTCATCACTTTTACCTGTAACTGTCGTCAAACAGCAAATGCAAAACAGAAAGTTCCAGTATAACCTCTCAATAAAATGCAGTCCAATGCAACGCCACCATTAACTAGTCTCCAAATGACTGTAGAGTTTTACTGACATCTGAGACAGTCTTAACAAAAACTGAACATTATGAGCTTCACATAATGTGAATTTCGTCGCAAAGATGTTGTATTGGATCACATTAGATTTTAGAGGTGTGCCTAATAAACTCAGTGGAGTTCCCACCTGAACTACCACCTGATTTACGATCTGTTTGTTAGTAACAGACTGTTCCTGTTTTCCCAGTGCCTGACTTCCCAGTAACACCACTCAAGTACACTCTCTCTCTCACACACACACACATACACGCACCATTACATATTATACAGCACCCATAATAAAGGAATTAGTTCGATCAGCCCCCTTGCACTAAAGCCTAATTGAATTAGCATTAACCAGGCATTAGTGTCTTTACTGCACAGGTAACCCAGAAACAGTGGCATGAAGCCTCAGAACATTATACCTTTGAGTGTCTGTGTGCCTGTGTGTCTGTGTGTGTGTGTGTGTGTGTCGTTCTATCTTTGTGGGAATCAATCAGAGTTTTAGATCTTCCAGGCAAGGACTTGTTTGCAGCGTGAAATTAACGTGGCCATCCTTTTCATCTGTAAGGGTCTACTTTATCTCTAAACTGGGTATACAGTTAAAGATGCCATGTGTAGCATTTCTTTGAGACATTTAACAGTCTCTATGCTATAGTACACCACAGCAACCAGCTGAGATTTGGTGAGAAAGAGTCATTTCACCAAAAAAAAGAAAAAATTAACCAACCGTCTGAGATACATATGGGTGACTAATTGAAAGAAAATCAAGTCTTGGTCAAGTTCAGCTTCAGCTTCAAGTTCAACACTGTTGAACCTGTTGTTGAAATTATGATGATGATTATATGGTGAACAGAATTTTAGTTGTTAGTTTGCTGCATGCAGTTTTATTGGAACAGTTTACTACTGAAGAAAGAGAAGCTCAGTGAACATCATCAAATTGAATGGCCACAGGATTACATTAAAGCACTGATTGTAGTATGTGAGTTTGAGCAGCAATTGTGATGTGCACATGTGATGTGTGTTCATGTCTAACTGTGCCATCCTAAGCCCCTGTTATATGGTTGTATGTAAGGTATACACGCACACACACATCCCGCCGCAGTGTAATTAAATCTTTAAGGAAAGTAGCACTGGCTGGAGGGATAAGTAGGGCCAGTATGTGGGGACTAACAGCTGGGTGGAGAGTGGCTTTTAATCCCGTCGGGAGGGAAAAACAACAATCCAGGGCGTGTGTTTTGAATCCTCGTCCTCCTCCTGCCAACATCACATCCTGACATTTCCAAAGATTTACAGAGAGAAATTAAAAAGAAAAAAAAGTCAGTAAACAGATTTGGATGCCAAGGAGAGATACATGTCCCTTCACACCACTACAGTGGATATACGGTTGATTTCCATTAGTTGTGATATTTCCAAATTTTTTATGCAATTAAACTAAAGTAAGCATGCACATTATTGTTTGCACTTGTAGTAATATTATTGTTGTATAGTATATAATAGTAATTTAACTACTGCTACTACTATTATTATTACATAATGGTTGCGCAGTGAAAGCAGCATGTTAGCAGAGCAGCAGCTTCAATCCTCCGTCTGTGTCTACACAGGATGCGTTTAGGCACAGTATTGAGTGTAGGTCGCCCGAGTTTTAGCAGCGCTCAGAACTGAACACACAATCAAGCGTAAAAATATGCTTCGGTTGGCAGTAACATGCGTATAGAGCAAGTGAAATGCGAGCCGTTACACAGCCTGTGTTGACAGCTTTATTGATTAAAATGGAAGTGTATCTAAACTGTCAGATACACGCGAGATGGACGACTGAAAAACGCAGCTGGAACGCTTCCTGCGTAGACACAAATGATCATATCATAAGAAGTAGTCAAAAGTCAAAGTCAAATGTATGAAAATGCAGCTTATAAAACATATAAAAAATGCAGAACTATGATAAACTATACTGAACTATAGCAAACATTAAGTTATGTACGGTGTGGTGTGGCCAAGCCTGTATTATATTACATTATGAATTATGAACTTTTGATACTTGTAGGATAGGCTCACTTTTGTTCAAGTATGACATGATCCTGCTCTCCATACTGGCTGTGAAGAAATTCCATCCTAATGTGATTTTAATGTAAGTGATGGAGGAGAAAATCCACAGTCACTCATCTTAGGCCAATATGAGGCTTTAGCAATTGCAGTTAGTTAAAGCAAGTGTCAGTATAACGCAGTACAGTTCAACAGCACCACAAACCACGTTCTTCGAAATGACCGTACAGTTGAATCAACACCTCTCTAAAACAGTTTCAACAAAAACTGATTATATCCTCATGAAGGATTTATAGCAGAACTGTTAGGATTTCATGTTAGGAAGGAGTCTTGTCACGGTCAGTATGGGCAGGAGAAACGGTTGTAGTGACCAATAACCCTTTCAAGGTACATATAAGCATGCGTAAGATAAACTTGAAAACATTCAAACTTATCCTTTAAGCTTTAGTGAGCATTATTAATGCCAACAAATATATCTCCAATCAAAAATGGCTTATAAAAACAGAAGTGTGGCACTTCTATACCACAGTGTCTTTTTCTTCTTCAAGAAAGAAATTTAAATTGTTTTCCACATTAAAACAGATACTGAACATCAACAGCCACCATCAGCGATGCGTAGTTTCAGTCTAAAGCTATCAGTATCGGCGTTCAAATACCCATATTGGTCAAAGCCTGGTCTGATAAACCTAAAGCTCTTCCTAACCTTCTGCCAAGCTCTTATCATCCAGAAAAGCCACCGCTGTCAAAACCTTTGATCTGCCTGGCTCACTGGCTATCAGGGAGCAGAATACTGTGTGTGTGTGTGTGTGTGTTTGTGTGTGTGTGTGTGTGTGTGTGTGTTTGTGTGTGTGTATACCCTGAGGCCTGGCCAATCTCAGCCCCGCTGCAGGCCAGTGACAGGTGCTAATGCTGGGGCGAGAGGCTGCACGGGCCTCCATGCTCCCTACTGTGATAACACTGACCGACCTCCAAAAGCATACAAACACACACACACTCACTCTCACACACGCAGTGGCTTAGCTTCTTGATAACTTTGCTGCACTTCAGAAGCAGCCTGTGTGTGTGTTGGATTGATTTTTCAAAGGATTCCCCTTTAGTGCCAGCAGGCCTTCCATCAAAGCCGGCCACGAGAGCCTGTCAGATGTGTGTCTGTCTGTGTGTGTGTGTGTATGTGTACCCTGTGTTTTGCCTTAGAGGTGATATGATGTTATTATGTCCTGCGCGGTGGTTGATTTAATGCTGGATAACTGGGATGTGTAGCCTTTGTAAAGGCTGAATTGAATTTAGTAGCTGTAAAGGCCCATCTGGACAAGACAGCTTAGTGTTACTGAGTGAAGTGTGGCTCATTGCTTATAAAGGTACAACCCACTAAAACCTCCAGCTGACTATTTGACAGAGGTTTTACATGCCTACGTATTATAAATTTCATTAAAGCAACCTTTTCAAAGCCATCCACACAAGTTTTAGTGTGTCGGGAGACTTGTAGGATGGTAGGATTTAAGCACATTCTGCTCAGGCCTTCATGGCATTCATTACAATAATGTGATGTAAATTTCAATCTTTTGCTGCAGTACTTTGAATTGAATGTAACAAATTGCAACTTTGTCATATAAATAAATGATTAAATTTATCTCTGATGTTTTAGTCGAGCCAGAAAGTGAATACTTCAACATCTATTTGCCTCTACCGTCATGATAATGATGGTACCCTCAATCTACGTCCATCCACGTTTCCCATACTTCCAGCGTGCACACAGAGATACAGATGCAGACACAGATTGTGCACATGAATGCTGGTCTTTCCAGGAAAAGGGGATCTCTTCTGTCCTTCTCTTCACTTTTTCCTTTGATGTCATCCCGTCTGCCTTCTCACTGGGGTTTTGCTGATACCCACAAGACCACTAGAGAAACATTAATGTGTGCGTGTGTGTCCACTTGTCTGAGAGTTAGAAAGAAAGAGACAAAACGGGGTCTCCAAGAAGCAGGAATACAGCGTGCGTCCTTTCAAGTTTTGTTTAACAAGTTTAGCGATCAAAAATTCTGCTTGCATTTATAATTTAGGTTCGAAGGCCAAGCACTTAATAACTTGTCAAATAAGACAATTAATGTGATGTTAGGTGAGTTGTTCTATGTCATTTCATTCAGATTACACCTGTTCCACCTTTCAAGTACAATACTGTGACTTTGTGGCACTCACTTTGTGCAACAAATGCCACTGCCACAAATTTGAGACAGTTTGATTCAAATTCACTGTGTTCAAGTGAAACTCAGCACAGGAAGTGACTTGGCTAGTTCACAGGGGTATTCACGGGACTTAAAGATGTCAGGAAAACTCTGTATTTTTGCTTAAATTGCTTAAATTTAAGGCATTAAAAACTGCAAAAAGGAAATGAATGTTGAGGACTGCATTACCCAGAAATCCTGACATTCACTCTGACATCACTAAATGTTTTAAGTCATGTCAAGGGTAAACCCTGGAGATGATCTTCAGGGCTTGAAATGTTAAAGCATGGTTCGTTTCTGGCCACAGCCCACCCAGTGATGTCACAACAGGTGTTTACATCAGCATTCACAGGCAAAACACAGGCTGTTACATCACTGACTGGGGTGTGGCCAAAAGTGCAACATGCTTGGAAGTTACAAGCAACAAAAAACCCACCAGCAGTTTTCTGCCCTATGTGACTGGGCACTGATTGGCTTGTTTGAGCAGTTATCAAACATTTTGGGAAATGTGCTTGTTTGCCATCGAAGAATATTCATATCAATTTTCTCTGCATGTCC
Organism: Oplegnathus fasciatus; assembly: GCA_003416845.1. Taxonomy (NCBI): domain Eukaryota; kingdom Metazoa; phylum Chordata; class Actinopteri; order Centrarchiformes; family Oplegnathidae; genus Oplegnathus; species Oplegnathus fasciatus. Next base: position 600,406 of record NTHP01000289.1, on the reverse strand, counting down.
ACTGCAGAGATAGTTGCAGGACACGTTTAGCCTAGTTTAGCACAAAAATACAGCTTCCAACCACTCCAAAGCATTCTTTTTCACATGTTGTACCTTGTAAAATAAAACTAAATGCTGTAGTTTGAGAGGCAGGGAAAGCAGTCACAGGGTTAGTGGTACTACATGATGAATATCTGCTTATTCATTTGCACAGCATCTCTGTACAGCTTCTCCTGCTACAGGTACGCTCAGTGAGCGCTAGCAACCTAGCTAGCCTAATGTTTCATAGATTTCCAACCAACTATTCACACCTGGCGACCCCACTAAGAGGACAGGGCCTTTGAGATGCTGCATGCACTCACTGCACTCAGAGGGTGTTTGTCAAGAAATAGCTTGAGGGGATACGCTAAAAGCACGTTGGCTCCTTTTTACATTTCTGTTTCTAGACATGTAAGTAAGACAGCTTTGGAGTTTTTGAAAGTCATATTCTTCATGTTTGAGTGTTCCTCTAAGATTTGACTCACTGTTGTGCAGGTTTTCCCACCAGAGAGCAGTTACAGTATATTATGAAGATTGTGTGCTTGTTTGACTCATTTCCTGTGCACCACTCACTGTCTATCACATATTTCCTGGGTGTTAACAAGGAGAGAGATGCTGATTTGTAGAACTGAACTGATGATGGTGATAAGCAGAAATTGAAGCCCGTGAGGTCATGTGTTTCTACTGGTGTTTTTTTTAGTCACAGGAGCATTTAACCAGCATCAACGCTAAATCATCCCTTTCAGGCTTTATCACCTCTTAGTGCTGGCAGGCACAGTGACCAAGTCAAATGAATACACTAATAGAATAAACCAGTTGTTTTAGTGTTGGAATGCCTGCTTGCCTCCCTGGCTGGCTTGTCACACGCAAACTGAAACAGGTTGCAGACTCTTGGCTCCAAAGCTCAAGATCTCTCTGATTGCAGAAATTACAGCAGACGGAAAGGAGAAAAGATTAAGGTGCAGAGTAGGTCTGTGTGGATTTGGTTTGACAGGCATGAAGATTATGTTGTGCTTACAAGTTGGTTGTTATGTGTGTGTTTTAGTGACTTTAAACCAGATGATCTGCTGGGCTCCAGCGGAACTGGTGTATAGTAAATTAATTTACATTGTAGTGTGGTAGAAATGTTTGGCTGATATCTTTAACGCTGAAAAAGAAGAGTCCCACTTTAAAAGGGGTAATGTTGCTGAAGTTCTTCAACAAAAGCAAAATGAATTTCTAAAAAAAAAGAATGAAGTGTTAAAACCAGTTGCATGATTATCAGTTGTGACTTGGCAAATTATTTAAAATAACTTAACTGCCTCTACTGTTAACACACACTTCTAGCAAAGCAAGTATTGACAACCAGTGAAATCCACTTATTAAGCAAAAATGCAAAATGTAAACCACACTGTGTCATAATAAGTTCAACCTCCAGTTCAGCTGCTGTGAAAACACTGTATCAGCAGATCAGTATACTATGATCAGTCAGCTGCTCTGGGACAGTTACTACCACAGGCGTGATAGTTCGACAAGGAGCTAAAGTATTTAAGGCTTAAATCTTAGAATATCCTGCAAATTTAGCTCATATTGCTATTTTTTTTTTGTTGCCCTATCTGGAGTATTTGAGTTTATAAATGTCTTACAGTGCATATACAGTACTGTAAGTCCCATCCTTGACTCATTGTGCACATTTTTATTTGTCTGTATTTTCTTCTGTTCAATTTTTGCACCTGATCCTGATTCAAGCCTTTTTAATATTGTGTATCTGGTGATACACGGTCTGATCTGAGAATTGTTTTATTACATTTTGAATTATTATTTATTTTTTTGTTTTATACAATACAGCTGCACAATGAGAGCTTAGTCTACAGTAAAAATACATTCAAACTGGTGAAGCAATTGAAATGACAGCTGAATAGGTCTGCATTAAGAAAATATAGCCTGCATAACAGCTGTGCTTTGATGGTTTCCTAAAATGTTTGGTATGATGTCCTAAAGTGTTTTGTATGATATTTGTACAGAGAGCAATCTATGTGGATCTGTTGTTGCAGGGAGCTTTTAGCTGCCTCTGTACATCTCCAGTGTGAATAACATGCAAGCAATGGCAGTACTGTAGCAGGGTGCTTAACCTGTGGAATGTTGCTTAAATGCAGTGCATAGAAAATCACAGTTGGTTTTAACCCAAAGTTGCTCTGACTGCATTGCTCAGTTCATGCCATCATGGAAATGAAAACTGAAAACCCGAGTTGGCAACCGTAGATTCAGAAATGGACCAGGCTTCATATATTTGATTCAGTCCAAATGACTGGATTGGCCCCGATCCCTATCCTGTGAATCAGTTCATTATTCCACAGTTGGTACAACTGCAGATATTGCTGCATCCTTCAATCCATTTGATAATGGAAAGAGCGTTGAACCTTTGTTTGTTTTTTGCATGCAGGTCCGTTTGACGGGCGTGGAGTGACCCTGCTGGAAGTATGTGGTAGCTGGCCGGAGAGCTTCAGCGTGCCGCGGCACAACGTTGGCTCAGCAGATGCCAGCGATGAAGGCCTCCGGGAGAGACTGGCTGACGCCATGTCTGAATCTCCCTCCAGGGATATAGTAGGATCTGCTACAGGTTGGTAGAGAATGGACAACACACAAATACACCCCTCCACAAATAAACACACACACACATGCACCCATACAATCACTTAACATGAACACGTGTCCACTTGCATAAAACTTCTATTTTCTATTCATTTTTTACCAAAGGGTTGTACTTAAAGGCACTGAAGGAAGCATTTCAAAAAGATCACTAATGTTAGGTCAGTTACAGAGTGATTTCTCACAATCCAGATGGAATATGGAGATGGAGCCATTGTTCCTGCTCAGGTTATTCCACTCTGTATTTGAATCCAAACTGTTGTTGGTGATTTTATGACAAATGACAACAGTCAGAGAAAGGGAGCTAAATTGCACAGAAAATAACAAACACGATAAAGGATCCACAGGCTTTTACCTGTCTTCTCACACTGTTCACACATTTACAGTCTGTACATCCATAAAAATTACTCTCATCTCTTGTCAAGGTAAGTCCCTGTAGAGAGTACCTCAGATATTTTGGCATATTTGTGTTGCTAAGGGTCAGACTTGAAGGAATTCTTTAGAGCCTTAAAATGCCTGGAAGTATGAAAAACCTTGTATATTTAAGAAATTGTCCTGGAGATGTGGCTTAACATAAATTTGTACAACTTCAAAGCAAAACATTTTCTTAAAATTATGCACCTGAACATGGTGATTTTACACGTAATACTGTGGATCTTGTAGCAGTGTGTGACCTGATGCTTTAACACACAAAACACACTCATCATTGGTGATCTTGGTCACTGTTGTTTGGTCTAATTCTTTATCAAATCCATTATGAATGTCCAGTGCAGCTAAGTGTCTTGTTAGGTAGCCTGACTTCCTCACTGTGGCATTACCCAGCATACAGTGCTGTCAGGTCAAGGTCCAGTGATGGATTAGCTCACCACTAGGAGGATGTTCTGGTTCTCTGAGTGTGTGTGTGTGTGTGTGTGTGTGTGTGTGTGTGTGTGTGCTAGGTTTTGGCATATTTGCACATGCCTTGCTTTACTTTGAGTTTTCCTGCCTGCATGTGTGTGTGTGTGCGTCCACGTGTATGTGTGTGCAGCAGACATGCCGTTGGCCCTGACAGTCCAAATGGTTAACTCGTTTAGGAAGCGGCAGTGCCCCCCCNNCCCCTTAAGTGAACAAGAGTTCCTTTGATTTAAATGTGTGTGTGTGGGGGGGTGTAGCTCCAAAGAGGCAGCCACAGGGGTGGGGTGTGGTGGGAAGGGTGTTGGGGTAGAGGAGTGGGGGGTCACAAGGCCCTAATGGATTTAGCATCGACTATCACCCCCCCAACCATCCCCAGCCATATCCAGTCCAGTCCCCCTTTCTCTCTTTCTCTCTCTTAGGACTTAACCTCATTTGTAGCCTCTCTCTCTCTCTCTCTCTCTCTTTCTCTCTCTCTCCTCATCACTCTTTTTTACTGTCCCCCCTCTCTCTGTGTGTTTCTTCATTAGATTAGATGTTGGAGACTCCTGGGCACTAGTAGTAAGTCGCCTCTTGTTCTTGTCCCCCCCATCGCATCTCAACCCCCACCGCCCCCTCCACCCCTTTAATGCAACACAAAATCACATTACATCAAAATACACCCGTGATACACACACACACACACACTCACACTCTTTCCTGCGCCTTGAGCTGTGCTGAAGACATCATCCACAGGGAATGTGATGGACTTGTTGGTTCCTCCATCCATCCATTCATACAGACAGAGAGACTTCAGTCTCTGTAGGCTAATCTAATAGCACAGCACTTCTGCACTGTAACATATGGGAAAGGTTCCTGTGTCTGCTGTAAGGAGGAGAGTGCCATGGATGGTCAGGAGTTGGGGTTTTATTTTAAAAAAAGTACCTGGTTGGTTCAGTGTTTTCCATTTTGGTTGCAGTATGATGGATGGATGCAGTTTGTTTGATTTAAAGAACTAATCAGTATTAATACTGGTTCTACAGGAAGAACTTACAGGAAGGGTGGTCCACCCTAAATCCAAAAAAACATACTGAATTTTCTCACTTACCTTGAAGATTTTATTTGCCCAGAGTTAAAGATCTCCCGTCTCTCTGTCAACACTTTTCGTTGGAACTACTTTCTGTCAAAGAAATGGTCTGTACAGATTATTGACAATAACAGGGGCACTAATCCTGGACAGAGAAGTTGCTGTTGACTTTTTTAAATGTAATTTTTCAATGCTGTGAGCACCACAAATTAAGTTCCATTCACTTGCATTGTCTTGGGGTGGAGGCAGAAATCTCAGAGACACGTATCTCAAATCCTGGACAAATAAAACCAAAGCTATCAGCATGGCTAGATACCACTAGAGGTAAATGAGAAAATATGTTTTTTGTAATTTGGGTGAACCAACCATTGGTATTTAGTATTTCTATTTAGACATTTTGATCAGATTCCACATGAACATTATTCCAGGTTTCAATGTCCCATGTTGGTCTAAATGCTGGTTTAGAGACTGTGATCTCAGGCATCAGATTTTTAATTATATACTCACTGGCAATAGCAGAATTGTAAACCATTATCTTTAAATTGAAGAAATCCAAAACAGTTAATGCGCAAACTGCTTATCAAGAGAAAAAAAAACACTTTAAGGAGAAGAAATAAAAATATTACTACATAAGATAAGATAAAGTAAAAAATAAGCTTTACTGACACCACACGGGGAAATAGAGCTGTCATAGCAGCAGAAGTAAGAGCAGATGCATAGATAAGTAAAATAGAATACATTATGAACATCTACTATATAAAAGTGAAACATGGAAAAAATGAATAAATAAAAGGTACTAAATACTATATACACCAACATAAATAGTAACCATAAAGTGTATTTTGGGGTGGGGCCTTAACTGTAGTAGGACAAAATGTGTAAGTAAATGTAAAATATTTTGTCAGCATCAAATGAAAGCCTAATCAAAGGCAAAAGATGTAGATTTGCCATAGAAAAGAGAGGCTTGGGAGGAAAGTAAGACAGTCAAATGGAGTTTTCAGTACGTTTTGATTTTAGAATCTGAGTCACACTCAGTCACGCAGACATGAAGCCTGTGCATTTACAGCAGACGTATGTGCTGTCTGTCAGGGAAAATAACAACCGAAACATGAAACAGAAACATAAAAAAACAGTCAGCCGTCAAATTTAAGATGAAATCTGAACGCACCAGAGTACGACCTTATATTCTAAAATATTCTTGCAGTATTGGTGAAAGCCACATCAAATTCTTGTGCCTTGTGTAAACAAGAGCCCCATCCACCTTCACACCCCAGACCTTCAGCTGTAGATGAACAAATGAAGCACACAATGATGGAGCAACAGACATTTCATTCATGTTTTTATTCACTGTGGTATTCCTACACAAGACTTACAAATAATATTAAAAACTTCTTCTTGGCCTGACTCTGATTTCCTGTGGCTTTCTAGTGGAAAAAGGCAACAGTCGCTATGTCATCCCATCCACATATGATCCACACATGATACACTCCCCCTGGGTTAAAGTGAGAGACTGAGTTTTTTTGGCAGAGTTGTGGCATTCAATTAATTATTTACAGTTGCTGGGATTTCCACGTTAATATATGTGCACTTAAAGTGTTTCTGTTGTGAAGTGAGCTGTGCATGGTGTGTTTAAAGGCTCTCTGAATGTGTGTGTGTGTGCGTGTCTTGGCGTGAGACTTAGATGGGCAGAGGCAGATGGTATCTTGCTCAGTGTCTCCATTTGCTGGGAGCTGTGGCCTCAGCGCTTAGACACACACAGCACAGAGGAGCTGCTAACATAGACCTTGAACCTGATTGCAAACACACACGCATGTACACACATGCACTCTCTTACCTCACCTATACACACATCCCCCTCATCTATTTCTCTCATATGTCATATGTTTCCAAGCAAATGTTGAGTGAATTCTCTGCAAACTTTTATATACAATCCGTTTCAACTGAGTCTATGTCATTATTTATGCAATTCCACTGCTATTTATCACAGTTCTTGTCATCTACAAAAACAATTTGCCATATGATAATTTACAAAAATAGATTTGGATGGAAACACAGCAAAAAACAAGACATTTTTTCCTTCTCTATGTGTCTACTCACACACTCAGAGGATTTCGGAGCTGGAATGCTCGCTGATGTAACAAATCACCGTCTCTCTGACATTCTCGTCCAGCACACACACACACACACACACACACACACACACACACTCGCAGATTCACAGGGAAAACAAAGCCTCCAGTCAGGGTAATGGGGCTCTCACGCTAAGGCCGAGACCCAGCGTCGCCAGCTCGGAGGGCAGGTGACACTCACATAGAGAGATGGACGGATGGACAGAGGGAGAGAGAGAACAGAAGATGAAGAGGTGGAGGGGAGAGAGAGAGGGAGAGAGTCACGGACGACTAAAACATACTGGAGCTGAAATTAGATTTGGCCCCAATGATATAATGTTGCTAACTAGATTTGGCTTATTGGTGCCTGCCCAACATAAATTCCATTGAAGCCATATGGAGAGTGGACTACCGTTCAACACGACCTGGTGTATCTCAGCTGAGAGCATCTCCAGCTGAGGAACAATGGCACTTTTTATGTCCGTTTACTCACATCATGTCATGTCACAATATACCTTTTTTTTAAGCGGTGGGGTTTTTTATATTTTGTCTACATCTTTGGTGTTGAGTCTTTATTGCCACGGTGCCACTTACTGTGCATCAGAGGAGTTTTCCAAGGAAAAAGATACCAGACACCAGCAGGAAATGTAAACCATTCCATAACAAGTTGAATCACTTTGATGTCATGTTAATCACCCATAGAGAACAGATAAAGGGAGATTTGTCTCATTTATATTCTTAGCGTTTCCACTTTGTATCTATGACTTACATTGCTGTCTACATTGTAGGCTAGCCTTGCATCAATTTGGGCTCATGGTTGTTGGTTTGAATATTTATACCAATAATAAAGTTGGGGTTTTTTGGACATGTCACAAAAATTCTAACCAATGTACTTACAAAAGCACAAGCTGCTCTTTATTATTACACTGAGGTTAATTGCAGTTCAGTTTAGAGTAGTGTTGATTGACATGGGTGTTTGCAGCTCAGTGCCAGTGACTTTTGGTTAGAAACTGTCATTATCTGATATTTTAATGCAGCATCCACATTTCCATACCACAAAAGTTACAAAAATGTACAAGTTCAGTTGCAGATCTATGAATGCATAGATTTTATTGGCAACAATAAAAGCAACATGTAAATGAAGTGTTCAGTGGCAGTTCCATCTGTTTGGGTGAATGGACACAATATAGACATATGAGATGCAACTTTCATATACGAGCAGCCAATTTCTGAATTTTGATGCCAATATGTGCTAAATGTTTTGGCACATCAATATATCCAAGGTATTCACAGGTGCTTTAACACTGTGGCTCTCAAACCAGGGGTTGTGAAGCAGAACTGGGCTATAGAACAGGTCTTGAGGAAACTATTTGATTTGGCAAAAAAGATAATTATGTAATTTGGCTGTTTAAGGTGGTAATTACCTTGAACTAAGTGGAGTCTGTGTGTCCTGCGTCACCCCCTGTCAAGCCCACGCGACTATAGAACGAGAGGTAATTGGTCCATCATCCCCACATAACTGCTCCATCTGCGTGCGCTGTGTTCCTGTTACTTTTGCAACTATCAAAAAAAAAAAAAAATGCTTCGAGCACCACAAGTGAATTATAAATTATTAGAGGTAAGGCCAAAATTTCTCTCTCCTGTGTCGTGCGTCATAGTTGGTCATTCAGTCAATCATTCAGTCAGTTTTTTTTAATATACTGTGTCTGGTTGATGAATTGTTTTCATTCAATCTGACTATGAACCAAACTAAGCTGGTAAAGATAAATTGTTTCTATCTGGACAGAATACAAACCAGAAGTACAGCTTCTCTAGGGTTTCTTTTTGTTGTCTTTAAACTCTGTTGGTCCAGAACAGGGTTAGAAGCACAATATGCATCCCATCAACTTTAACTAAACAGAACTTAATCTTTCTTAAAATTTCTCATTCCATCTATTTATTGTTTGATTTTCAAAAGCTGTGTTTGATCAAGGATAGGATGTTTTTAAGATGTGTTTATTTTGGTTCTTACATGTCTTCTACTGTAACTTCAATTTCAGGTAGCGTTAAAAATGTCTTAAAAAATTAGGATTCCATGTTTAGCTTTGCAAAACCTATACCTATCCTGGTGTTAATATGCCTCACTAATATATTGTGAGGCATATTACATATACTGCGTGTCCGAGAGCTTCACCAGGATTGTCCTGATATGAGTCTAAGCCAACAATCTAAGTCTCATCACAACTCACAGAGTTGTTGGATAATGGTTTAGGCTAAATATACTGTACTCATGGTGCCAACAGGGCTCCATTTGTTTTTCATGTTGCTGTTCTGAGCAGTGTGTGTGTTGGGTTTAGTTTGGTTGATTGATGAGCTGAAGGTGCTGGGGACCACCCACACCCACTGGGTCATAACCAGCTATGTTTGTTGGATCCCAGCTCAAAGAAACCGGGAGTAATAATAATAATAATAATAATAATAGTAATAATGGTAAGACTGTCTGAACAGCACAGAACTCAGCTGGCTTTCTCAACGCTCAATTCAAGACAAATATTTAGCGGAGCCTTATCAGCACCGAAAGGATGAGAGCATTTCCCTCTGAGTGTGTGTGTGTGTGCATACATGTGTTCGAGAGTGTGGATGCATGTTTCGGTTTTATTTATGGCAGCAATTTCTTATATATTTTTGTGCAGTACGCATTGGTGTTTCTGTGGATGGATGTGTATGCTTATGTGTCTGAAGCATATACACACACACATGCTATACACTGTTGTGTGTGTGTGGATGCATACATTTGTGTATTAAGTACCCGTTGCATGTGTTTATATTGTGTGTGTGTATGTGCAAATGTGTGTGTGTGTGTGTGTGTGTGTGTGTGTGTGTGTGTGTGCATGTATGCACTAAATGTATATGCGAATGTGTCAGTGTATGTGTGGGCCTGTATTTTATTAGCTACAGTATACCCCTCACATACATATGTTAGCCGGATATGCATGCAGGGTCTATACTTGTGTGTGTGTGTGTGTGTGTGTGTGTATGTTCAAGTGTTTGCAATTATTTGAGTTTGCATGTGCGCATGTGTGGATGGATATGTGTTTCTATCAACTACCTAATATCTACATGTGGTCGAATATATACTCTCGTGTGTGTGCGTGTGTGTTTCTCAAACAGCCGTACCCATGTGACTACCACTACCTCTTAAAATGTTATTACTTATGAGCTAGCAGGCGGTGGTCCAAACAGGCACCCTGACTTTGCAATTGGTCATTTGCTGTTTGAGCCTTGACTGCAGGCTTCTGGCTTGGTGACATACCGTATGTAGGCTTTGGGAGGGCAGCACTACACTTCTGATGTTATCACTTCAGAGAAAACATGAGCTGTGTGGCCATATGCTGCTCTGTGTGTGTGGGTGTGTGGGTGTGGGTGTATGCAAAATGTATGAACGATAAAGAAAGTTTGAAATAGGAAATCTGTTGATGTAATTTCTTGGTGTAGATTGGGGGTGTCCTCTGAACTGTGTGCATACACATTCATACGTACTAGTAAACATATGTGAGCATGTTGGTTTTAGCACTTGGTGCAAAACTATCTTAAAGAGACGGCACAATATTGCTTATCTCTCTCACCCCATTTACTAATCAATATTACACTAGACAGCATTGTGCTTTAATAGCATGCTATTTTTCCATTTGAACCAAGTGTTCTTTTTCCATTTGATGAATGTGCACTGCATATTACCATAACCTATCAAATATAATGCTTTATTGTTTTAATGCCACTGGCAACTGCTAAGAGCCTGTAATCTACCGTATGCATCTAGCCAGCATTGGGCTCCTGACTGGAAAAATGCAATACATTACTCATTACTGTTACTCATTTCTAAATCACTGTAATTGCTTTAGTTATTAGTCCCTGTGGACAGTAATTGGTTCATCTACTCATTATTTTTCTGTTGAATGTCCAGATCTGGGGCTTGTCTTCAAAACAACCTGGAGAATTTCTCTCCATATACTCCAACTGTGACTGAAAGCTGCTGCTGTCATCATTTCACTTAAAATTGTGAGCATGTAAATCATGTTTCCCATGTAGAGAAAGTCCTATTTCTACCAGTTTTTACAGTTCTTCACCATGAACCACCAGGAAATAAAATATTTGCAGTTCGCATAATCTGGTTGAAATTCATATACATTTTTAAGCGCTTGAAGATCCCATCGTCACTAAAGCGTATGTCACGCAAGAGATAAATGGAATGGTTAAAGTCGTCATATTGACATTTAAGGTGTGTTGATTGACTCATGACGTCAACTCATGCATTGAGTAACATGCAAGAAAACATTCCTCCTTAAAAGTTGCCGATAGCTGCCGGTAGTCTTTGAGTGAATTAAATAATCTTTTCTCCAGTCTACAGCAAGCTAATGTTAACTAGTAAAGATGAAAAGGCAGCAAAACATCCTTTCATTTTTTGGAACAGCTAAAAATGTAAAAGTTTACGATTATGTAGTTAAATAATGTAAATTTGCCCCCATAGGAACAGTGGTTACATAACCTTTGAAACGAGCCACAACTTAACTTTGTGCGTTCACGAATGCGTGTGCGTCATAGGTGCGCTCCGGTACTCAAATAAATGGCACTATACCTCTGTTCTTCACGGTACTCGGAACCTTCACCCACAAAAAGTCTGCTTTGGACATTTATGGGAATAGACTTTGAATTTTAGGTGATTTCCGAGGCTTGATTCTGTTGTTACTATCTTGCGCTGATATTGGGGTGTGAAAGGTACAGCCATACAGTGTCATCATCACCCCCCTTGTAAATATATGTCTCAGCATACATTTTTGCAGACCCACTATTTACTTTTATCTGATTTGGTTTTTACATAAGTAATTGAACTTTTACTTGAGTAAAGTTTCTTTAAAGTAACAGTACTTATATTTGAGTAAAATATTCTACTACTCTTTCCACCCCTGAGTGCGTCATACCTCAGGTCCTGTCCTGTCATTCTACATTCAGTACATACATAATGTTGCTGGTTGAACGTCACGCTGTTAGGTGTTTGTAACGCTGTGTTAGGTGTGGATAATGCTGTTTAAGCTGTGCGTCATACAGTTTTAGGTGATAACATATCACTGTGATTGTATCTTATATGATTACATGTGACAAACTTGATTGATAATGCTCTTGTAAAGCCCATATAGTGCACATACAGCACATATGAATGAAAGTATAAAAATAAAAAATGACATGCACCAATTTGCACCTTTTTTGTTTTAATGTTACTGCAAGTCTAATTGTATTTGTATGAAATTGTGTCATTCAATTTCACTTGTGCTAGAATAGCTATGTGCATTGCAACCCACCTTGTTATTGAAAAATAATGTAAGACACAGACTAATAATAACCCAAAGAGAAGCTAATTATATTTCATAACCACATGGAACAGTGAAGTTTACCAGTTATGCCATGGCTACTTACCAGCAAAAATCTAAGAATTTTTATTCATATTCTGGGAGAATGCACACTTTAAATGTAGACTTTATGTTGGCAACATCTTTCTTTGAAATTAACTTTAGTCTACTTCTTCAACAATCACGAAAACCTAATTGTGTTCCAGCTTTGACTATTAGTTTTAAACCAGTGTTGACAACACTACATCAGAGCCATGTGGTTGTCTGAAAATAATGCACACCCTCGAGACAATCAAAATCGAGTATTCTCTGTGGCTTTGGTACAATTACATATACTGTGTATTCTTGTCACAGTTAAAAGGAACAAGTTTGTCGTCCGGGGATTATTCAACACATTCAGGGAAAAGTTGGAAATCACCAAGAGAAGTAAAAGGTAAGGTGGTAAGATGAGGTAAATACTTTATATGGAGTTGAGCAGATGTGGTCTGATCGTGGGTAACAAGATCAGACAAGCTTACAATAGCTTGAAGTATGCTTTGAACATGGTGTCAATATGCTTCTCTTTAAAATAAAGTAGCTGATTCGTTTCTCAAAGCCTGAAGCCATGCCAACAAGCTGCACAGGGAGAAACATACAGTTTTTTCTATTATATAAAAAACAAATAGCCTATTTAAGTTTTGCTATTATATAAATCACTCCACAGAAAACCTCATTAATTGCTCTATTAAGGAAACATGGAAACTAGACTGCACGCCTGTTCAGACAGCTGTGTGATTTAATGGTCGTACAATACATCCTGTATTTGAATTGGCCGCGTATTCCATTCACACAAAGCCAGGCTATTATCCTGCCGACTGACTGGTTTCTTTGCTATTCAGCCTTGTTTTAGTACACTGATACCCATCATAAGAGCAACAGCACACAGGGATGGGTGGAGGGGTGGGGGTGGTGTACAGGCTGGAGGTCCTTCTTTTCCTATCAATCAGCGCAGACGTCTGCTGGCTTCATTTCTACACATACACACAATAACCATACAGTCACACACACCAACAAGAGCAACAAGTATACAAGCCCTCTAAACTTGTGTGGGTTCTTGCAGTGTCATGCTTGCTGGCTAACAGACTCTCTTGCTGCAGTTCATCTGTAAGCATGCAAACCAATGGCCACTGAGAAAATGCGTATTTGGTCAAACTTTATTTGGGTAGCCTGTTGTTGAAGTTTAGTTTTCCATCAAGTGTCTATAACGTGTCACCAGACAGTCTTGAATCTTAAGTAGGGCATGTTACGTTAAAAATGTTTTGCTTCATGTACTCATATGATACCTCAGTTTTGGTACCGATACCAATGCAAAATTCAAGAAACCTTACTTCAAAAAACACGCTTTTCTATGAAACTCTTTTAAAGAAGCCAAAGTTGTAATATGTTAAATGTTATCTTAACACAAGTAACGGTACAAGAATGTATGACTTTAAAAATAAATAAATAAAATACTGTCAAAAATTGGCAAAATTATGATTTAGATCAGGAACTATTCAATTAATGAATAAGCAAATAAGACTCTGACCAGATATTCAATACCAGCTTTTAGCACTTCATAAGCCTCATTTCCACTGCATGGTATGGCTCAACTTGACTCGACTGGCTTTTGGTACTTTTCTTGATTTCGTTTTCCGCTGCAGATGGTACTCCCTCGATGTAGGTGGGGATCTTAGTTGATCGTCATAGCAATGTCTTGGGAAATGAACTACTGCAACATAATACAAAGCAACAACATAACGTAACGAATGTAAACAATAGCACATAGCACAACAATAGCACTAACTAATGTTATCTGCTTTTGTGTTGGCTTATTAGCTAGCTAGCTAGTATTAACCTCATGGTCAGATCACGCCTACATTTAAGGCAGCAAAGCTTCAGAGTGACATCAGTTCATGTCAGTGAAACTGCCAAGATCAGCAGATCTGCTCACAGAGGCCGAGTAAATTTGTGTGAATCTTTTGCATTGAGTTCAACTTGGTTGAACTTTGACACCCAAATTTGCGACACACGAGAGCTGTTGTTAATTGCTAGCACTAGCATTTTTCCTGGTTGGCTAGTGTGTTAGCGGTTAACTCACCAGTATTTTGCCCACCAGCCCTGGGAGTAGTCACTACATCACCAAGCTTCCAGTGCAGATGAACTTTGCTGTGCCACTATTTGGTATAGATTATTCAAATAAAGCATAAGTAATAAGCAGGGCAGCTAATTACAAATTCACCAATTTCAATTCATTTAGGCTCATAAGAAGGCAAATGTTTCATGCAAAAATCATATAGAAATCAGCTTTGACCATTGACAGCTGTACCAAGTCTAAAAGTACACCATAACCTTTTCAGTGGTGTAAGTCTACCGGCACATTATTTCTACTGTGCTTCAAGTCAGTATTTACTTTTTTTTAAGTCAGCAAAAAAAGCACTATCTCTCTGAAACCTTAACAAAGTGTTTTGAGCCGGCTAAACATAACTATAAAACTCATCAATCATGCTTTAGTTGCCAAGAGCAGATATTGCAGGAAAACAAATGACAATGAACAGTTTGCAGACACAGTCAATTTCAACATTTTTTTCTTGTTATAATGATAAAAGCCTGAATGTTGTTACGTTTCCTACAAAATATATTTGCTTTTGCAAGTTAGTTGCATGTAAACGTAATTTTTGGGAGAAAGAGTTGATCCATGTTATCCGTCAGGGCTGAGGCCCCAGTGAGATACAGGTGGTTGACAAATGGTAGGAATAACCAACATAAAGTGTCTTAGTAAGTTAAGTAAGTCCACAATTTGTCATAGATTTTCAAAGTGTGTGGAACTCTACTGCAGGGATGAACAGCATTCTTCCAAAAGATATTCTCTCATTTTGTGTTTGTGATGAAGGTGTTGGAGAGCGCTGATCAGAAATCTCTGTTGGTGTTCAGTTGGGTTGAGATCTGGTGACTGTGAAGGCCATAGTATATGATTCACGTCATTTTCATCAAGCCCTTGATTAAGTTTCTCATTTATCCCATTTGGTCTAGTTTTTGACATATCCCAAATGCACATGTGAATTGTGGTGGTCTAACAGCGACTGGTAGACATGAATTTACAGGACATCAATGAGAAATGCTGGCTAGTGGAAGACAGGGAAAAGACATCGGAGAGCTGAATGTGTCTGCTTTTGGTTTCCTCAAACGAACTGAACGTAATAGTTTAGGTTTTCAACATGCCAGTCTGATTTGTCATGAAGTCCTTTCAGTCTGTCCAGAAAGCTGGCTGGATAAATAATGAATCAGACATGCCTTCTCAAAATGTGACTCTAACCATCCATTGCAGTCATTCACTGTCCAACATTTCAATTGGCGTAAATATGGCCAGTCTTTAGCTACCGGCTTTCTCGCAGCTTTCGTGTGTGCGGCTGTATGTATATTGTACATAGCGTAATTGTGACTATGATCTCAATAGCCAGCCTAATGTACAGACTGAAGTACTCACGCAATGGACCACACGCACACACACACACGCACACACCATTTGGATACTTGACTAACTCAAAACTATTAGTTAATCATTTTGTGACATGCCCAGAGGGCCATGTTGTCCCCTCGCTTTAACCAAAGAGAGAGAAGAAAGCGAGAGAGAGCAAATGAGTGCACTCTCTCCCTGAAAGCTACTCAGCGCTGCCGTGACAGACAGAAAGAACAAACGC
>NTHP01000289.1:558362-582310 GCA_003416845.1 Oplegnathus fasciatus | reverse complement strand
ACTCTCCTCCCAAACTCTCTCTCTCCACGTTGCCAGGCGAGAGTTTGAACGTAATGTGCGACGACAGTGTGAGACGATGAAGAATAATTCCTGTATTCAGAGCTGCCACCGCTTGCCCCTCCTCCTCTTCATCCTCCTCCTCCTCATCCTCTCTCTCAACTCCACTGACAAGTCAGGCCTGGATATCATTGTATCATTTATCCCAGCCTCGCCTCTGCCACTCTGCCTCGTTTGCCCAGAGGGAAGTGTGAAAAGTGTGCATGTGTGCAAGTGTAAGAAAGTGTGTGAGGGTCTCAGTGTGTGAATGTAATTGTGCGTATATGTGTCTATGCGTGTTAGTGTCACTCTGCACTTGTGTGTATGTTGTGTGTGTGGGGCTCTAGCTGACTGCAAATGGGCTTTTGTGGAGTTTTTTGGAGACTGCACTTAACAGCTCGCTCAAGGGAGACACACACACACAGGGCTGTAAGGGTTCACAGAAAAGGAGGGCGAGCGAGAGCAGAGAGAGGGAGAGAATTAGGGCGAGAAAGAGAAAGAGAGAGATGGTGAGAGTGGTGGGAAGTGTTTTTAAAGCCCCGCTCCCGCGTCTGTTTTGGCTCAGTTGGACAACAAGAGGGCTGGAGACACACTTTGTGCAGAGCATCAGAAATGGACTTGTGGCTGAGGGCAATCCACTTCATCCAATCTGCTTCACCACCGTCGGCGGCAGCACGCAGCAAAACACTTGTTGTCTCTGCTGTTTCTGTCGCTCCGCTGACTAGAGCAATGAACTCGCCGTGATCTGTGACCCGTCACTCAAACTGCATCCAGGCCATTTTCTCCAAACTGTCGCTCCAGCTGATACTAGTGACTTCCATCGCGTGATACATGAGTGGTTTGGAGCTTGGACTATGTGGTGTAAAGTTACAAAACACACACAGTGATCTTGTACACTGCACGTTGTATACTAAAAATTGTACCAGAACTATATTAGTAACCTCTTAGATGACATTGCAATTCTTAACTTATTGCACAAAGGCATCATCCTATTTCCTTTAATTTCATGTGATACTAATCAATGGATTTTAAATGTGAATAAGAGGCTGGAGATTGTGTTTGACCCAAGAGCAGTTAGTGAACATGAGCCAATCTGTCACTCAAGTCAGCTCTTGATGACATGCCCAGTTGGAGAACCAATGTTGAGTAGTTGCACTTTTGACATAGACTTATGGTTTTTGGTGTGAGAAAAAATGTCCTTTCCTCCCAAGCTTTTACCTTCTGAAAGAAGCATGAGGGCCTTCAAAAGATCCACACCTTTTTGACATTGGAATTTGAGGGACTGTGTCCGAAACCAACAATGTGAGTGAGGTGTGCGGAGTTGTGGAAGTAGGAAGGGCTTGAACTTCTCTCTCAAAATCTTTCTTCATTCCTCACACAACTACTTCTGTCATTATTTGTGCACACAGCTGAGTGCAACACCATGAATTCTTTAAAGGGGATACTGTCTGAAACTGCGTGCCATCATCCCCATTTGTACAATTCGTTGCTTGAGACTACAAAGACATGCAAAAGACACAGAATTATTATAGAGAGATGAGGGAGGCAGCGAGATGCAGTCAGGAGAGGTTATGATGGCAGGCTTTTTGCTCGCCCTGTGAGTGTGGCTATTCAGAACAAGTATGAACACTTTTTAGACGTGGCTGTATGACATATCATACGCCCTCGTTCATTTCAGCATAGGGATCCCTGTTGGATTCTTCAGTATAAACTAAACTGCTATAAAAACGAATTTATTATTAAAGCAGTTAAGCTATGGAAACAGCAAAAGACAACATATTAGCCGTGTTAACCATGATGCCACTTGTGAATCATGGTGGACAACATTAAAAACCCTCTAGAGCCTTGAGGAGCTCTTCAAAGCATTAAAAAGGGTCCATGAGAGTCTGAGTGACATGAAGTTTGTCATCGGCTGATTCCTGGGAGTACCGTGTGTGCCTACAGGCACACCAACTGCACATGTGTGGAATACGTCTGTGTAGAGCCAGTGTAGTATGTACAGAACCATGTATATTCATATTAGTTTTAGAGTATATCAAAGCCTTAAAAGAACATAGAAAACTTAATGTATACATTTTTAATTTATAAATGTGACCAATTTCATGCAAAACAATACAAGTTTTTTATGCAAACCCTTAATAAAAATGTCTGAAACAGTACTCCATGGGGCATTAAAGCTCCTCTCAACTCCAGTGCAATTACAATGATTCTGCTGTGTTGCATATGATTCAGGTCGGGTTAAAACATCCCAGAGACAGGCAGCAGTGTTGTGCCAAAATCTGTATCCTTTGAGCAACTACGAATGTTTGTTTCGGAAAGCTACTTTCAATCTTTATTATCTCATGTTACTTTAGCATTTTGCTACAGGAAAACACATCCTGGAATAACTCAGATGATGTCAGCTTCCTCCCGAGTGTGAAATCGGTGTCACGACAGACTCTCAAAGGAAACATTTTTGGGGAAAACTGTTTTTTGTGAAGTGGTTCTATAAATTTTATTAGTTTTACAGTAGCTATGTGATCCAGCACACACTGGAACATATATAATTTTATTGAATAGCAGCAAACTCAGGCAACACATGCGGTGTGGGCAGAGTGTTTGTATTCACACACACAGTCACACTTTAAACAGAGAATGTGTTTTTGGGAGTGCACACACTCAACGTGCATGTATACAAACATTCTGCTCACACCTTGTCAGACTGACTCTCATGTATACGCATATATTACACACACACAATCTCTCCTAACATGACCCTGCATGCTGGTGTGTGTGTATCAATAAAATATGGTGGCATGAATAAGTGATAGGATACATAATGGAGAGGCAGCTGAGCTGAGCTGAGCCAGGCCAGCTTTCCACAACATTGGAACTTCCTGTCAACAGAATGTCCAACCAAGGAAATGTCTGTGTGCATATATATATACAGTATATATAACATGAAAAACATTAAGATCCTTCATGAGACACTAACTCCACTGACACCCAACATTATTCAGTTCTTCTAAGTGCATTAATAGCTCTATCATGGTAGAAAATTCACAACCGCTCTTAATTGGCATTGGCTTTGCCTTTCCAGTGTGAAGCAGGATGAGACAGTTTCCACACATTAGCACGTTTTACAGGCTGCTACCTCTCAAGGGGCTTTTGATTACTATGATGTCTTCTCCTCCATGAGAGGAAGGTGTGCAGCATTGATTTTACGTTAAAGCCCAATACTTGCAAACAAAGTGTATCAATCCAATGGAGATGGAGACTAACTGAAATACAGGCAGAGAACGAAAATGAAGCAATAACATCATGTTCTCCTGTTCTCATACAGACTGATATCATAATCAGACTTGCTGTACAGTGAGGATCTGTGCGGCCACGTGTCCAAGATGAAAGCTCAGCCATGGTTATGCCACATTAAAACAATTAGAGCTGACATATGAAAAGCATCTCCTTCATGTTGATGCTTCTCTCTTTTGCACTCCACGTCATGAAAATACAAACAAAAGCAATGCAAGGATGTCTAATTCAGTAATTAGGAAATGGTCATCCTAATGATGAGCACAATAATCTTCTGGAACAGAATGACAGCAATTTGAGAGGAAGATTGCACAAGATAGCAAGAGCTTCCTTTTACAGTGGTAGCTATTTCAAGCCTCTGATTGGTTTGTGTATGTTGTGCTTTCCTGTTCGAGGTTTGAGGCAAAGTTTAAAAACTCAGAAAAGCCTTTAGATTGGTTGATGAAGTGGATTACGGCCTTTAATATAAATTGATTCTCTTCAAAGGTGTCATTACTGATGAATACGGTCTGTAATAGTGGAGCTAGGTCTCAAAAATATGGTATCCATGTACTGTAACATTTCAAGGCATGCTAGTTATAATTTATCTAGACATGAAAGTCTGCTGTAGAAGTCATCATCATTTCTCTCAGCTTTAATTTAAGTATGAGCCAAAATGTTTTTCCTGATTACTGCGTGGAACAGGTCATTGTCTGAAAATAAACATTCACATAATTGCAAATGCAAAACATGAGGACTAAGCTAGCAGATTTCTCTCAAACAGAAATTCTGTTTACATATTTATTTTATGTCATGTGCCACAAGCATTGTGACTGAGAGGATAGTGATTTATCACCATGCCCTTCATTTATGTTTCACTGTACCTCAGTGTGCCCAATGCCACTTACAGGTAGAATAATACTTTCCTGCGTGTAGGTATACAGGTATCTAAAGAGCTATAAGACAACCGCACACAATGAAACATCCTATATGTTGTAAAATAAAAATTTTAAAAAGTTTTTAAGAAAAGAAGTTACTGAAAACAGTTTTAAAACAATTCTAAAAATGTGAGGACCTTTTCTAAAGTTACAACTACACGTGTAGTCCAAGTGCAGTCTTTTTTTAAAGAATTTTTATCTTACAATTTCATTTATTTTGGACTGGTTTATGTTCATTGGATTTTAAAGACTTGAATGAGGCTTTGTAGTGGAGTAGCAGAACTGCAGAGGTTTAATATGTTTCTAGTTTGTACAACTACGGCAGCACCAGTATTATATCCAGCATGCTAACATCTGCTGTGCATAAACTGCCTGTTCAGTGGGGTTTTTGTACTGCTCCTAACCTTTCTTGATGCAAAAAAACTTTACAGCATTAATAAATAGAAAATAATACGGGTTAGGGTTAGGGTTCGATATAGTCAGTATCAGAATTTGTTGTCTGCTGTCTTGATGGCACCACCCACAGAAATTAATTTGTATGTGCCTATGGTGGGTTGGTGAGTGTTCATGTCACATGCCCTGTGTGTGTGTGTGTGTGTGTGTGTGTGTGTGTGTGTGTGCGCATCATTGCAGGTTGTTCGCGTTTGTCTGCTGTTTTTGAATGTAAGCCTTCCAACCTCTGCTCTCTTGACCCGCATCTAACCTGTTCAAAGAAAGTGCATTTGCTTCACATTAAGGCAGAGAAAGGAAATCATGCTTCTTAAAGGTCAAACCCCAGGTTAAAAGCTAACCATTTTCTACCCAACAACGAACTTGCTGTTTATTCAAACCCAGGCATGATAGATTTGTCCCATTCAAAAACAGCTTTTCTACTGTATATAAAGGCAATCCATATGTAATGGAGGCTCGTCTTTGTATCCAGCTTCTCGTCCACAAGCAGCTTTTCAAAGGACTCTGTTCCTCTATACAGACCATTTTCCCTTTTGACCCTTTGCTGACTGCTTCGCTGACTGTGTGTGTCTGTGTGTGTACAGTATGCATTTGCGTGTCTCCCAGGGTTAACCTGTACACAAGTACCCATCGTACATTGATGTTGTGCTTAATGGAGCCTTGTTCTTCTTACCAGCTCTGTAGTCCTACATAAGTTTGCTTTCATTTGCCGCTGTTCTAGTTTCGCACTTGCTCCAAGAAAAGCATCACAGAGACCCCTGTGTGTTTGTGTGTAAATATGTGTGTTTGATGTCTGTGTATTACTACAGTAACTACATTTAGATGGAAAATTCAGACCACTATTAACATTTTAGCAAAACAGCATCAGATTCAATTGTCTAACTCTGATGTGGCTGATGCAGAGACAACTGTTTACATCATTTCTATAGTAGCAGAATTAATACTATCAGACATCATCAGATGTCAGAAATGATGCACAGCTAATGTCAGACTACTGGCCTGGTGTGAACAGCCAGGTTAGAAGACAGCATGATGAGGAAGGAACATCAAAATCATGACTAGGACAGAAAGCTTCCTGGCTTCTAGTCAAACAGAAGAACTGATGAAGGTTAAGTAGCCGGGATGTGCCAAACAGTCACATGCTCAGTCTTGGTTTGAATTGATTATAACATTTAATGGTATTCCTAGACTGTCCTTTCAGCAAATGACCCCAAAACGAGCAAATAACAGTGATGGCTGTTAGAGGCACTGGATCAGAAAATGCTTATATGTCTCATATTAGAGGGCATGGACAAACAACATTTTTTTTCAAGGTTGCAAGGATCTTGGCATACAAAATAACCAGGATTTTTAACCCAGAGAGATCAATTGAGCAACCTTTGTGATCGTGTGTTGATTCTCCTGGTCCAAATTATAGTTCATATCCAACAAAATCTATCTGTGATAACATAGACCACATCTCACGCACATACACATAGTGTTCAGCAGCAGGCTTATCTGGTCCTTACCTTGGCGTGGTTATGGGGATGGTCAAATATGTGATGTGATGATGAGCGACAGCCTCCTGACACTATGCTGTCCATCAGTTTCCTCAGCGGACACCAACACCAGCGACCTCTTTCAGCTGAGACCAGCCTTCCTGTCCAAAACCATTGACAGGGGTCTCCCAACATGCTTGTCAAAGGACATCAAACCATAGGCATGCGAGTGTTTGTATGTGTTTGTGTGTTCAGGTTACGATGTTTCATTGGTCTACAGAGTGGGATCTGTTCTCCACTATAGGTAGTTTGCTCATGAAGTGCTTACACAAGTAGAACTATTTGAATGTGCTTACTGTTGATGCACTGTCTTTTTAAAATGCTTATGTGAGCCTCAAACACTTTTTTGATACATGCAGAAAAGAGATCGAATTTCTGCAAACCTTACCCTGCCTCAACAGAGATAACAGAAGTAGCTATTGCTTTAAACTAGATACAGATGGGTGACAAATTAAACGAAAAAACAATAAAAAGTGTCTTAATAAGGCGCTTCAGTGCTCCTTGACATAAACTCTCCAAGTCTCTGGGATCTACTGGAGGGATTAACACCATTTTACCCTCATTTGGTGTGTTGATGATAGTGATGAAGACATCACTCCAGAATCTCCCAGAGCTGTGGGAGACAGTTGGGTCTGGTGACTGTGAAAGCCATAGCATGACATAATTTTCATACTTATCAAACCATTCATTGAGCCCTGTATGGAAGCGAAGTTTCTTCATTTATCTTTCATTTGTTTTGCCACAGCCTGTACATACGGTACAGATGTATAGACATCTATGATGGCATTAGTGTCACAACCTGGCTCAAGGCTGGACAGGATGGGAGACCAAACATGAGTTGTACCTAAAAATAGGTTTATTTTATATAACTAAAAGGGAAATTAACATTAAGATAAACTAAATAATACAAAACCAAACAGGGTATATTGTCTTACAACCAGACCAGGTGAGCTGAATCTCCCCAATGGCCCAACTCTGCCTACCAGGCTCCTGGAAGGAGAGGCCTGCTCCAGGGGGTTGTCACACATTCTTGCATTCTTGCCATGTTAAGTCTTCTCACCATAGTAATTGCTGTGATCTCGCAACAACATTGCCAAAAAGAGGTCCAACAGGACAACAAGCATGAGTGGTAAGACGATCTTCAAAAAAAGCCAACACTTTAGCCAGATCAGCTACCACTTTATTTAGAGGGAAAGCCGAAAATTTGTCTGATCATCTGACTGCTCATCGTTCTTGCCCCATTGGACCATGTTCTGAGTTTTCAGCAATTACTTTGGTGAGTACAATGTTATCACAATTGATAGAACTTATGGCTTTAGCTGTGTATGTCCTTGCCTTCAGAAATGATCTAATTTGCATTTTAATTACTTGTAGTTAGTTATATGTGTGTTCACTGAATATACAAATTCATCTGTCCATACTCAATACAACTTTCTTCTCCATATTTTCTGTTTATGTTACTCATTTGATAGACCAGTCTGGGTCTGTTGTTCCTCTCTTTTGGCCCTTAGCAGTCGGCCTATAAAAGCGGTTCCATACAGTGTCCAGTGGTGAGGCGGCTGTCAGTCTGCTCTGGGTAAGTAGCCAGTCAAGTCCTGGGTCACCACTAGGTTTTCATTAGAGGCCTAATTCAAAGCGGCCCACATAGAGTGTCAGGAGTGTCCCGGCCTGTTGTTGGCACCCCTTATAACGCACTCTAATGAGCAGCCGCTGGGAAAGTTGTGGTCAGCTGTGTATATGGAGCTGGTATAGCTTAGAATATACGGTCAGAGAAGACGAAGAGAAAGTCCCCACTCAAGGGCCTGAATTAGCTCCATGAATCACTTACTTTCTTTTTTATTTGTTCCTTAATCACACAACCTGTTGAGTATCATGATTCATGGGACTAGCTGCTGGCTGGGGTTTACCCTGTGGAGTTCAAGCATGAGGCCGTCATGCATTGTCAGTGGACTTGCCAGTATGTGGGCTGGACACTGTTAGTGTGTTTTTAAAGGTGCTTTAAGCATCTCTTTGCCTCTGTGATTAGTCGGGAAAGATGTAGACTAGGGTTTCATTGGTCAAGATGTTGATGATTTCAGGACCGCACCATGTTCCTGTTAACTTGCAAATATGAATGAATACAAAAATGAATGATTCATTGACTTTGATCCAGGCTAGTCCCAAGTGTTTGAGCAGTAGATAAAATGAAAGAGGTTTCAACATCCAGCACGTGGCTCCATTTGAACCCTGCACATGTCATCTATCCTGCTATACGGTATGTGGTGTGTGTGTCTCCAGCCGTATTAATGTGCGCTGTCCTTTACACAGGAGAGTGTGTTAAGCCTGGCTTTTCACAGTCCATCAGGATGATCTCCGGTAGATGTTAATGAGCTTTCCCACTAATGTGGGCTCAATCGCCAACTGGACAGCTTTCTAAGGATTGTGCAGAGCAAGGGCTCACATAGTGATGCTGACATGCTTTCATGTGTAAAACATCTGTAATTCCTTATTATTAATGGCATTTTTACATATATTATTGGTCTAGTTGAACTCAGCATCGTATATTGTAACATGCCAGTGCTGCTGATTAATGATGTTGTTAATAACTATATTTCTTATGTGACACCGTTTGTGGTTGTAGATATTCTGAAAATTGTTGCCTTTTCGAAAACGTGAAGGCATTTGAGATGTAGTTCTTGGAGTTTATTTCCCTCAGAGCCTTTCACAGACTTGATCATGCTGTTTTCTACAGCATATCCTTTGGTCTAATCATTAGTTCCTGTTGAGGTAGAAACACATTAGTCATAATTTCCGTAGCACAGCTAATCTTCCCTTTCCACCTTGGCATTGAGCTAAAACAGGCAACATTGAGGAGAAAGGCAGCTCTAGGTATTTGTTTGTGTGCATCTCACCTAAATCAGGGAAAATATATGTAAATGCAAAATGTACAGTTTGTTCATCATCAGCCAGGGCACCCAAGTCATGTCCTTGGTGATATATTTGGAAATTTTGGGGGTTTAAGGACCCGAGGAAGAAGACACATGACCTCAGTGTTTCTAAAATCCTGGCCACAGCCCTGATAATCACAGCAAGTGGAAACCATAAAAGGCAAGTGGAAACATCATCATAACCCATGTTACATAGCAGCAGCATCATTATGAATAAAAATTTCACCACAGTTAGAAATGCTGATGGAATTGGTAGACACGTGATCACCAACCAGAAAGTAATAGAGTAGGGGCCAATTTAGGGCAAAAGAAATGGAAGTTCAGGCAGTAAAGTGGTACCTGACATTTCAAAGTATCAAGGTTCATTAATTGTCATTTTACAACACAGGGTTGCACAAGGAAATTAAAGTTGTAGCCCCTTCATGCTAAACAACCATAGAACATAGAGTATATACACATTTTTATATTAGAATAAAATAAAGTAAAAATAAAATAAAAAAATATGTATAGTTACTTACTGTATATACCTGTACTTATATACATATATGGCATGGTACAGCAGCGAACACTTCTACATCACTTACCAGACAGCAGCACGGTGAACAGGCTGTGTCTGGGATGGGTGTTGTCTCTTAGTATCCGTTGGGCTCTGTGCTGGGACCTCATCTCACTGATATCACTGATGCTTGGTAGATGGGTACTAATGATGTACTGGACACTGCAGAATCCTCCTGTCCTGGGCAGTGCACATCCAATGCCAGTTTGTAATGTTTCCAGTCAGGATTTCTATTGCTCCTCTTTATAAGTTAACAACAACTTGGCACAGGAATTTTGCCTTCTAAGTTTCCAGTATACAGTTGTTTCCAGGCTTTCTTTACCAGGGTGAAGATGTGTGATGTCCATGACAGGTTCTCTGTGATGCTGATTCCCAGGAACCTAAAACTGTTCGCTTACTCCACCAGCTCCACTGATGTAGACAGGGGTGCATGTCTTCGCCGGGGGCTGAGTGCACAGCCCTAGGGGGCTCCAGTGTTTAGCACTAGAGTGGAGGAGGTGTAGCCTGTGATGGTCTGGATCATCTGCCACAGGTCTTTGGTTTTGTTGGTTTAAAGGTCTCTCTCCAGTCTCTCCGGATGCCTCCGCTTTGCCTCCTTGATGCCAGCTTTCAGTCTTACTCTGGCGGTGCTGTATGCTTCCTTGACTCCTGAACAAAATGCGGCTTCTTTGGCTCTGGATTGGGCCCTCATCTCTCCATTCATCCAGGCTTTCTGGTTGAGGAATGATTTTATTGTCTTTGTGATCACCACATCATCAACACATTGGCTGATGTATGATGTCACTGATGATGTATAATCCTCAAGATTGATGTGGTTCTCCTGGGTGTCAGTATCTCTGAACATGTGCCAGTCTGTGCACTCAAAACAGTCCTGTAAAGATGCTGTAGCTTCATCTGTCCACACTTAAACTGTTTTTACTGATGGTTTGACCCTTTTAATCAGCCGGGAGTAAATTGGCAGGAGACCCAGAGAAATGTTGTCTGATAGTCTAAAGTGGGGGCGGGGGAGGGCTTTGTAGCTGCCAGGAATGTTCGGTACAGGGTGTTGCTTCCCCTGGTGGGGGTGGAGACATGCTGGTGGAATTCAGGTAACACAGTTCTGAGGTCTGTTTGATTAAAATCACCAGCTACAATAAAAATACCGTCCAGTTCATTTGTCATGTGACTGCTGATGACCTCATACAGTTCCTGTAGTGCGTTTTTTTTATTTGTATCCAGTGGAATGTAAATGGCAGCAACAAAAACACGGGTGAATTCTCTGGGCAGATAATATGGTTGACATATTAACATTAAAAATTTGACATCTGGGAAACATTGTCCGTCATCATGTCCAATGTCCGCCTCCCCTTGTCTTACCAGAGTCATCTGTTCTGTCAACACGGGACATGGTCCACCCATCAAGTGTAATAGCTTGATCTGGGATGCTGTGGTGGAGCCAGGTCTCTGTAAAGATGTGGGCACAACAGTCTCTGATTTCCCGTTGCTGGGAGCCTGAGTCTTATTGCATCCATTTAATTTTCCTGTGACTGGACATTAGCTGGGAGTAGGCTGGGTAGTGGAGTAGCCTTAGGTCGAAGATGGATTAGCTTAGCTCTTATCTTGACTCTCTTCCTTCTCTTCCTGGGGTGGTCGCACCGCTTGCAATGGCGTTTGGTCTTCCTAGTCTGGCCGGGTGTTCGGAAGAAGTTGTGGGCAGTGATCATCTCAAGGTCTGCCGCACTTAATCCAATCCCTACACTTCCTTGTCCAGTGTTGACCAGTGTTTTTCTGTTATAGGTAATAAGTATTTCAGTAATAAAGGTGAAAAAACAAAAAGTTTGAGGGAGCTACTGGTCGCCGCATCTGCATGCACCACCATCCATTATTTGTAGCCCATTTTGCATTGGTTACACAAAGAAACAAGATCAAATCAAGAATAGACAATGCGGTAAACCAGACTACATATGCAGTAAATTCAAGGTAATTCAATTTAAATACCCACCATTATGCTGTCAGTAGTAATTATGTACACCTATATGTAATAATAGAGTTGTATCTGCTAGCCATGAATTGAGTAGACTTGTGTCCCAGTTGCATTTTTCATAGGTTTTTATAAGTTGACAAAAGATAAAAGCAGGAGGAAAATATTAAATATTCTTCATCTTTCAACCATCTTTTTCGTGGCAGTCAGCCATTAATCATAGCTGCTTTGCTGTTTCTACCCCAGGTCCTACAGTTCACATGTTGAAGTGTCCCTAAAAAGACGCTGAATCCTAAATTGCTCCCCATATATAGAAAAATGTTAGTTGTTTTGGACAAAAGCGTCTACCAAATTCATGCCATGTAAGCTTTAAGATTTAAGTTTTGTTCATTTTTTTAATTTACTTTCCTCTTCATTATAAAGGTCAAAATCTCGTAGTGACTCAATAGCAGTGACTACCTCAACAGCCTATTGGTGGGTTCATTTTAAAAATACTGGTACCAGCCAGAAGGAACCCACATTTGATCCAACACCAATATGTATGTGAATTATTTTTCACATAGGCAAGTGTGTGTATGCACTTCTGTGTAAGTGTAAGTGTGTGTGTGAGACTGTTGGGGGTTGGAATGTGACGTGAGAGCACTAATCAGAACCAGCTGGGGCCAACGGTGAGATTAAAGTTAAAACACAAAAACAATCAGCTGGGATAAGTATACTATCGCTATGGGTTACTACCCTCATCCCAGCGTCTCAGGGGGAGAGAGGTACAGAGACTGAGAGAGAGAGAGGATGGATGGATAGATGGATGGATGGGACTCTACCCAGCCTGGCTGGCACAGACCCTCTGATTAAGAGCTCCTTTGTATTCTCTTTGATCCCTTCCTCTCAGTGGTGAGTCTAGTCTCACCACAACATGCACATGATACACACCGACACACTGCTAGTCAGGGCCACAGGGAGTGCTCTGTATGTGTAGCTGTGTGTGTGCGTGTGCTCTTATATATCTGCACTTAAGAAGGCCAAATGTCCTCACAAAGATAGAAAGAAAAAACAAATGTGTTGATCATGTTGTATTCCTCACTTCTAGATAGATTTAGCATGGTGTTAGGGTCAAGATTAGAATTAGATTAAAGTATAGATTACAGTCAGGTCAGATGTCTAGATTTAGAATTAAGATCATTCTATGCCAAAAATGAATCAGTGTTAACTCAAGGTCCACTTACTAGCTTTTTCAAAGCTTTCAACAATATCTCATGGTCTTTCTCAGCAGATGCAGTTTTCTTTGTTTTCATGGAGATAGCTCAGTTGTCACCACATAATCACGTAAAGGATGGAACTTAGATCAAGTAATAACAGGTGAAGACAACACTGAGATAGATCGTGGAATGTAGTTTAAAGCTCTGGGAAAAGTTAGGAAGTAGACATTGAGTGTTAGGTTTTGTTTTTGTTTTTTTTACCAAACTACTGATTT
Organism: Oplegnathus fasciatus; assembly: GCA_003416845.1. Classification (NCBI taxonomy): domain Eukaryota; kingdom Metazoa; phylum Chordata; class Actinopteri; order Centrarchiformes; family Oplegnathidae; genus Oplegnathus; species Oplegnathus fasciatus. The sequence continues at coordinate 569,164 of NTHP01000289.1, read as the reverse complement.
GAAGGTCAGTTCATGCTCAAGATTGTTCTTATTTTAAGGTGGATGTTAAATGATAATTCAGGTTACTTTCAATTTGTGTCTTAATTGGATAGCTTTTGCCATCGTGTCAATTCATTGAACTGGGTCGGGGTTGATATGGTGTCAGCAGTAATGCAGTTGTTGCATCGGACTGTCATGGTGAAGAGGCAAAGCTTTCGACTTACCAGTCGATCTGCATTCCAACCCTCACCTATGGGCATGAGCTTTGGGTAGTGACTGAAAGAATGAGATTGCGGATACAAGCGGCTGAAATGAGTTTTCTCGACAGGGTGGCTGGGCTCACCCTTAAAGATAGGGTGGGGAGCTCACCTTGCTTAGCCTGCTGCCACCGCGACCCAGCCCCAGATAAGTGGCAGAGGGTGGATGGATGGATGGGAGGTCAGGGTTAGGTCTGGTGTTTAGAGTTAAAGGGAAATTCCAGTTTCATACAACTTGAGGCCTTTTTACCGGGCTTTGCTTATTGTCTCTATCATTAATAATGCTCACTAAGTTAATGGCAGACTTATTTGAAAGAGAAAACAAAGGCAAATGGTAAAATTATTACCCAAACTTTCCTTTGAAAACATCCATCACAATTTACAAACTGATTTCCTGGTTTGACTCGGAGTTTGTTGTACTGTAGTAAAGTCCTAACTCTGCACTAACTTATACCTGATCCTTTGGACTATACCACCTAGTCCAATCAATTATCATGATTGCAGCTGTGAAAATAAGACAAATCAAAAATAATTTAGATTGTTATTTAGCATTTACCCAAAAATAAAAACAGTTTTAGTTGTAGTAATCTTTCCGTGTTCCCAGATCTCTGCAATTACTTTAGTGAGTAACCAAACTGATAGGAATGATGGGCAAAAATACAAAAATAAGACAAGTTGCAATAAAAAAGAATTTAGGAGTATGTTTAGGTATAAATTGATGATGTGGCAGTTTGATTTATACTGCAGATTTTTCAGTCACAACTACAGTATTTGTTGTACTTTGCATTTGAGACTAGATTTAGCCTGTGTTTTTGTATTAAAGTGTGTATGCTGCAGTCTGTGTGTGTTTGTGTCAGAGTATAAGAGGATTAAGGCCTGTTCACAGCCAAAGGTGCAGTTTGGACCGTTTCTGATCATTCCCTCTGTATGTCCGATTGGCTGATGAGGTATTAACTCGCCGCTATGTTGTTATATGTGTCTCTGTCGGATTGTGTGAGGACGTGTCTCCAAAAGCAGCTACATTTTCTTCCTTGTTCAACACTGCCAAGAACCCTCCCTCCTTCCATCCAACTCTGGCCTGAAAAACCTCCCCCGTTATCTCCAGCTGTGGCATCTGCTGCTGTTTTTACTGATCGCTTTTTCGACTCTGTATCCTGCATTGACTTGCACTTTCTTTTGAAGTCTGGCCACTGGTGTTGTCCCAGAACACAGCTCCAGTTGAAGCAGCCATACAGAGTCAACACCGGCAACAGAATGACCTCCAAGATAAAGCTATACACGTACCGATATCTGGAGACAAACATTTTTTGGTCAAGAACATTTTATTTTAGCGACCAGTAATGGTCAAAATGCTATTTGAGGGGTATTTTCCCCTGACAAGAACAAAGCTCTAGAGAAAAGACTGCATACTACACGCATTTAATTTCACATACATATAATTTTTGGCATTGAAATTGGCCTTTTTTAAAGATAAGCCACTATATATTAGCACAAAATATTTATCAGCCGGCTCAGATTAGCCATCTTTTAAAATCCCATATCAGTCAAACCCTACAGTAGTTTCAATTTCTTCATTGGCCTCCCTCCAGAAAAGCATTATCTACACATCACGTCGGACAAAACCACCTTGTAAATAACCATATTACTTTACCTAGTGACATCAGCCCCAGAGGAAAAGATCCCCAACATTAGAGCGCCAGGGGATTGTGTCGGGGGCGTGAGAGGTTAAGACTTGTTGAATAGCTGGTAGGCGTCACACAATGAGGTGGATTAGGCAGCACTAGAAAGGGCCTTTAGGGCTTTACTGGGGTGTTCAGGAGCTTACAGCGCCTACAATAACACTGCAACAGTGCAGATCCAGCTGGGCTAACTGGGGTTGGCAAAAAGGCTAACAGGCAGGGCAAGTGGTTGGCAGTTACAGTCCAAACCAAGGAAGCTGTGATGTAAGAAACAGAGTTAACAGGGAGCCAATGTATCACATTTTACTGATTGACTGAAAGCTAAGGAGTTATTAATGGGTGAAAAGAAGCACAGCAGCATTTTGCTAGAGATCCCCTGGATCCTCCTGAAGGATCCCTGGGTGTCACATTGGCACTGAGGCGAGGAGTTGGCGAACAGCAGTGGTGCCGGGACGAAGAGGAGGTGAGGCTCAGTCTCAGTGGCTCCAGCACTTGTCTCTACTTGCCTGGAGCCGTGGCTGGAAAAATGATATCATTAAAGATGACCCATATTCTTACAGATAAACCCCGGCGCTGTGGTGTGTGCTGTGATACTATATGTATATGAATACAGACATTGTGCAGAATTACACTACGCTATCAGTTTGCTGATATTGGACAGTTCATGCTGTTTTCCTGTTTTATAATTTAAGGAAGGTTTTTTTGTTTGTTTATTTGTTTTTAACATTTTTTATTGCTTTTACTACATCCTTTAAACATACACACTGGGCAGGTGCAGCAAGACAATATTATATAGCAATATATAAACATATATTTTGTATTTCCCCACGCTGTACAGCCCCCAATCTTCCAACCCCATTTCATAATCACTTTACCCCATCCACTCCACCACCCTCAGCCCTGCAACCTCAAATTAAAATTAAAATATCTATGAGGTTATAGAAGGCAAAATTGTAATTGCATAATAAATGGATATGCATATGCATAAATAAAAACAGAAAACATTGTTATTTATTTAAATGAGTACCACAGTCCCATTGCATAGTAAAGACTCATACTCTTAACCAAACTAAAAAGTGGAACACAATATTACATTATCACCTCACACAAAAGATTCCACTTTATCAACTCCAGAAGTCTGCACATTGCTAGTATATTGTTTAGGCCCTCGCATTTCTCAGTGATATATCCATTAAAGTATGTCCAGATATACACAGTGGATCTCTAATAGGTCTAACACATTATTTTTATAGTTGCTATTGTGATTGCTAGTATGTAGTTGGGTTTCAGTGGAGACGTATGAGAGCTGTAGACTCAAAATGTAAACGCTCTTCTATAGGTTTTTAATCTTGGCAGATTAAAAATTGTGGAATTTGCTGGTGAAAAAAATATTAGCAACCTATTAGCAACCTCATTCAATAAAGTGCCCGTATTGGCCTCATTAATCCACGCAGTATCTGAACCCAGAGCAGTGTGAACCAGCAGCCCTCACCTCTGCTTGGGATTACTGCAGCATTTCTGCCCTGTGTTGTGTTGGGGAATTAAACAGGAGGGGGTAGGGAGGGTGGGCGGCGGGCTGGGATAACACTGCAGAGTGGCACATTGCGTGTCAGCCGGGATAATAACAGTGTGGTTTGTATTAGGTTTCCTGGGCTAAAGTAAGAAGCTCCCACTTCCTGCATGCCCTCCATGACAAAGACAGTATCCATATTCGCTTCTGAACATCTGCAGGGCGCTGCGGTTTTATGTCAGCACAGTATGAATTTGAAAAGACTCTTAAGCTAATTAGACCTCCTGTTCATCTCAAGGTCACTAATGTGTTCTGCAGTTAGCTTCTGACAGACGGCAGTGTGCAGCTCAACATCATCTCAAACTGCAGAAAGAATTCATAGCATGATATTCTGGCGCAGTAAAAACTCCAGCAGTGGAAACTGTTTTAAACTGATACCAGAAAGAAACTGTAGGTCACAACAGATTACAGCTACAGACAGCTACAGAGAGCATCTCAGCTTTCTGTTCTGTATTTACACTGCTTTTTAATGGTAGTGCAGGCCATCATGTCAGTATCTATTATTGATTTCTTTCCACATTTATTCACAGACAGACCAACCTGTCCTTTCTAACATTTTTAGCTCTATTTTCTCCTCACATACAGCATGTTGTATAAATGAAACTTGCATAAGTAACAAAAGAACACTGGGGTCCCTGGGACTAAGGTGGTGTGCAGACCAAAAACAGCCATTAAAACAATGCAAGGTAATCTACCAGTGCATTTCCTGGTGGATTACTCTGTAGCGTGAACAGCATATTTCTGCTGTTTACTTGGCAATCACTGCAACAAAAGATATATTAATTACTATCTCAATCACTTTCCACAGTTGTACAATACTTCCTCATAGTTTTATAAAACTCTGTGCAGTGTTTTGGCGGCTGATTGGCCAAACTCAAGGATCTGTTTCTCAAATTCATACATTGCCCACTTCTTCTGTCTGTGGCGCATCCGGTGTGTGCTGCAGGTGTCACATGATGCAACACTACACAACGCCATGTTGTGTTGCACATTAAGCTGGAATTATGCTTCTGTGAATATGTTATGGGTAACCATAGGTCAGAGGCTCACACAGGAGCTGACATACAAACACTACTCGGTGCGTCATGCAGACCTGCACATCAAACAAGCTGATTGGTTGATCCAACTCCTGTCAGGAGGCAGGTTGTATGTACAAGTCAGAAAGAAACACATCTGCGTGCCCAGGTGAGCATGTTCCATGTAGTAGCAGTTACCATGTGCGCTTTTGTTCTCATGTACGTGCATTATCAAATCCTGCTCTCAAGTTGTTGATGACAGTCATGCTCTGTCATGGATACACAACCGCTGTACATTCACAGGGCGTCGACCACTGTCAGCAGAGCAGCCAGACAGCAGCAGCACATTAAATACAGAGACGCCTGATGGACATCACAATACACTACATGCATCACAGTCTTAATACTGCGCTGCCACTTACGCGCACGCCAGTTTGTCCATTTATCGACGGATATGGTTTACAGCATGTAATAACAGTAATAGGTTCCTTATGGAGCGATCCTCAGCAGAGCAGCTTGGTCAGTCCACAGTGAGGGATGTTGAAGAGTTGAAGGGCTGTGGAGCAGAATGACATGTCAGAGAAATGCTCTGTGTCACCCAGAGAATGTTAAGAGAAGCGGTCGGTTTGGTCGCGTCCCAGAATAACTGATGTCCAGTGATCCCACAGATATGGACTTCCTCTGCTTCTAACACAGATGCAGGTTCATAGTGGTCTGATGAGTAATCCATGGTAAGGCAACAAGAAGAGAAACTGCTGGGATCACCCTCTTTTTTCCCACTCTTTGTTAAATCTAGTAGTGGGGCTGTAAAGTCTTTATGCAATTTTGACTGCCATGTACACTTTGAAACTTTGTGAATTTAAAGCATCTCATATTTCTTGTAGTGTTTGAAATAGCTTTTATATGTCCATGTATGTTGCTAAAACAGTGGGTTAAAGGATCATTCTGGTATATTATAACTTCTTATTTTCGTAGTTTTGACCATCATTTGTAGTCCCGACGGGATAAAAAACAATCAGGTTGTAAACAAACCAACAGTGTATCCAGATTATCTTACCCACTTTATTTGGAGGTAAAACTGTAAGTGAGTGCACCCGAAATGTTGGTAATAATCACATATTGAACATGAAGACAGGACTGAGAGGAAACACAACTACAGTGAGTACAGTAGGTCAAAGTTGAACAAGTAGGTAGTGTGTAAACTGTGATGGAGACTGTTTGGGTGATCATTTTACAGCTCACCTTTGTTCTCCCTTCCAAATAAGTTAACTTGAGGTTTTATTTACAACCTATCTGATCATATGTCTATCATATGTCTGCTCATGTTTCTTGATTGTCACACTTTATTGATATTATTAGCAATGATGGCCCAAAGTACACAAATAAGATCCAAGTTGTAATAAAGCAGAGTTATCCTTTAAGAAAGATCTGTTAATATATTAGCATTTAACAGTTTTGCCGTATGCAGTTAGCACTAGCTCAACTTAAAACATCTTTTGCTTCTTTAATATGACACTAGTAGTTGCCCTTAATTTTATCACAGAACAGGGCTTTTGAATACTGATGCTGACACACACAAAAAAAATGGTTTTGGTTTTGGTACCGAAACTCAGGCATCAACTTATAAACATGTATTTTTCTCTAAATCCTTTTTTCCATCATTTAGTAAAACAAGCGGAACTGCTTAAACAGCGTTGAAAAATGTCTTAACACAAGTAGCACTACAAGAAACATGCCAAAATGAAAGAATGCAAAATTGGTAAAGTTTTGACTTACATAAGGTAAAATAAAGCTTTATTGATCCCCAGTGGGGAAATTCAGTTGTTGCAGCATCACAATGACAGAAACAAGTTCAGATAAGTATAGAAAGAAATAGAAACTATACAAGAGCATTTGGAGACAAAGATTACAAGATAAAGTGACAGTGGTGTGAATAATAGCAGCAGAGTCAACAAGTCTATGTAAACAGCAAACACCAGACTAATATATGATGTGATTAAGTAATGGAAGCTAGTTTGTCTGTATTAATATAGAGATGTTATAGAAGTATAATGTAGAATATAAAGCAGGTCAGTGTAACATTAACGTGGTATAGTATGATATAATGATATAGTATGAGATATAGTATAAGGCGAAATGAAGTGATATAGCATAACATGATATATAGTATAGTACAGAAATACAGCACAGTATAGTATATAGTATAACGTAGTATAAATAAACGTAATATAAGGTGTAGTACAGCAATATAACATAAAATAGAATAGATTATCAATTTAATATGCATATGAATATGTGATCAAAGAACGTGCAAACAAGACCTGACAGCAACTTTTGGTGCTTCACAGTTATGCAGCTAATTACTTGATGCTATGGACACATTTCCTTCAGTACTCAAAAAGTATTAAGGTTTAAAACAGATCACCTGATGGCTCGAACTCAACATTCTCTCTCTCTCTCTCTCTCTCTCTCTGTCCGTCTGTGTCTCTCTCCCTGCAGAGCTGCAGAGGGAGGGCAGCATCGAGACCCTCAGTAACAGCTCGGGTTCCACCAGCGGCAGCATCCCGCGCAACTTCGAGGGCTACCGCTCCCCCCTGCCCACCAACGAGAGCCAGCCACTCAGCCTCTTCCCCACCAACTTCCCCTAGAGCCCCACCTCTCTTCTAGGAGCAACCGCCGCTGTCCAGACCACCTGCCCCACCTGCCTGCCTCCCCCACGTCTGTCCACACAGCACCACACTGGCACACTGATGTGTTGAACTGAAACCAAATCGTGTCAAAGGATTTGTGTTTCTCTGTACAGTGTGTTATGTGTTTTTCTCTTCTCATACAGCTGGTCACAAGTCAGTGTGATCCCAGCCACATACAGTATTAGTATTTTATTTTTGGGGTTGGAATTGAAGGTTGATATTTTTATGAAGCTGCCAATTGCTGCAGTTTTTTGGCCATTTTAATGCAAAAATGACTCCAAAAATGAAAATTATTTAGTGGTTACCCTCAAATTACATTCATGTCAGGTGAAAACACCTACACAGATTTATTGTAGACTTTCAAAAACTAATTTCTTTTGCAGTTAACAGTTATTTTAAGTGTTTCTGAGCAATTAACCAAATCTAAAGTGCAGAAAAATGCAGTTTCATGAGTATTTTGATACAGCTGCGATCAGAGAGGAAGGTCCTTTATTTTCAATATCCGATTTGTAATAACAGACCAGCACCGGGCCAGCACATCTATCTAACCCTGCTTGTTACCTTACCGTCATGTTACATCAGAAGCCAGTTGACACAGACGTGGTCGGAAATCAGCCGTCCTCTCCTCTCTGCAGCTGATGTCTGCTGTTTCCTCAGCCTGCCATCATTCTCTGTGAGCGTTTGAAGTTTTACGGTGTGCCTATTGTCTGAATGAGCCATAAGAAAGGGAGCGCAGACAGAGGAGAAATGTTTATTCCAGTCAGTGACGTGTAACAGCTCCTTTTCCCTCCGTGTGTGTGTGTGTGTGTGTGTGTGTGTGTGTGTGTGTGTTGCTGCTCTTATGGCCTCTCGCTAAATGTTTTTGATTAAATTTGGTCCACTCATGCCTTTGATTTTCATGTAATTACATTTGACAAAAGATGCAGTAATGAGATGACACTATTACTACGTTGCTGAAGTAATTTAGATGTTTACAGTGTAATTGAGATATGTTTCTGACATCATTTAGATATATTCCCTACTTAGCCTTTCCAGAGAGTAAATTTTAATTGAGCGGAGTAATAGAGGCTCGTGTAGCCATCATGCTGTATTTTGTACATTAGCAACTTTTGACCAAAATCTTTTTCCTGCCTCTAGTCATAGATCCCCAAAAATTGTATTTTCCTTAAATGTACTAGCTTTGCCTGTAGCAAAGGAGACTGACTTTGATAATCAAAAGTTCCTTTATTAAACACACTTTGCCTGTTAGTTTGCCGTAAGCAGAATGTTTGACTTGGTGAAAACTGGAATGCACTATTTGTCACCTTAGAAAAGACATTAAATGATGATAGTAGTGTACAATCCCACATGGCTGAGTGTTGTTGGACTGGCTGCATGTCTCAATGGCCTGTTGTTGCCCGGTCACCGAACGAGGGCACGGTTCTACTCGTTTTAATTCAGAGCAAATGCTTGTTGTTGACGGTAAGATTTGATTTGTAAAAGACTGACTTCTTTTCCCAGCATTCATGCAAGAAAAAAAATATAATAAAACTCAAGGAAATGAAACTGTCTGTCTTTTTCTCACTCTGATTGCTCCTAATTGTGCCGTTCAGATTTCAACCACGGCGGTGACCATCAGCACATAGTACCACTGGTAATTAGTACCACATTTTTTAACAGGCAGTAAACTGTTGTTAAAGGGACTTTTTATGGGTGACTCTGGCTCTTTGTTCTGAGAGAGTGGAGAAACGAGAGGGCGTGTTTCTCTGCTAATCAGCACTAAACTTCTATTCCCAAAACTTACACAAGGATTTCTTTTTTTAAATGAAGTAAAACATTTGACTTAACCCATTTGATCTAGTTCAAATTCAATTGGATAAGCAGTGGATTATTCCTCGTATGCTTTATTTCATGTCATCGATGTGTTCACGAGCTACTAGTCATAAAATTAAAAAGGGGTCCTTGCCCAGCTACAAGGGAACACATCCAAATTTGAAGAGATGGCCAGAAAACGTTTGCGCAGACAATTAAATGAATAACTCGTTACAACTTCAATGTCTGAAACATTTTTAAATTAAAAACAGTGTGGCTGTATTTTCACATATATTTGAAAATAAAATCTGTTACAGTATGAGTTGGACAACAGAATGAATACATAAAAAAACAGAACTATTACAAAATGTGTTTATTTAGGTTTATATGCAAGACTCCTGTATGGATAAAATGAAGTAGAAATAAGCTCCAGCTGGCAGGACGTGTCTCTGCCACTTCAGCATTACGCAACAAGCACAAGAGAAAAAGGACAGTTTTTACTTGAAACGCTTTATTTGATTCCAACATGTTATTACAGTCATTTTACAATGTTTAATATTCACAAAATGACTATTTATAAATGTGGAGGAAGTCTTCTCTGTGATCATCAGGGCCACTTTTGAAGCTTTTTTAAAAAAAAAAAAGATAAATCATATTTTTTTGGAAACTGACACACATCATGTCAGTTTAAAATGAATTTGTACGTTTGATCATTTTTAACAGGGAGATGCTGTCATGGCACTAAATGGGAAGAAACCTGACCACAGTTAGCTGTGTATTCATTACAGGAAGAAATTCTAAAATCCTCAACTTCAAACTTAGCAGCAGTGTATTCTAGCAGTAACACAGAAAAACATGTGTCCTGTTAGAGTCATTGAGCACAACAGTAAATCTCTACTGGCTGATTCAAGTCACTCTGGATAAGACCATCAGCTCCCTGAGATGTAAATGGAGCAAACTTTAAAGTCTCCAGGTCCTAAAATCCAACCTCCTGCTAGGAAATGTGCAGTGGAACCTACCGGTGTTCAGATCATCTTGGGACTAATTGAAACTATTAAAACTGAGCCAAATAAGCAAGGCGTGATAGTAACACCTGAATTTAGCATGGATTCACTCCACAACATTAACATTAGCTTAGTTAGCAAGCAGCTGATTCAGAGGTTGGACATTTGAACAGCAAACATCTAATATCTGACTGGAACAAAGCATGCTAACACTTATTGCATACACTATGTTGAATGATAGCAGGCTCCACTGACTTTAGCATGTACTGTACTAAAACATCGTAGGCTCTATGTTAACAGTTTAGCCTTCACTATGTTCAGTGACAGCAGCTCAGCAGCCTGCCAGTGTACAGTGAGACTGCTACTTTTATTATAATAAACACTGTGTTTGGGCTGGAGATTCAAAAGAAAGTGAGATATCATTAATTCAGTATAGTTAATAGTTCATTAAAAACATTTTCAACCAGGTTAATTTGTGTAACGTTTTTTTTTCAAATATACATATTGTACATTATATAGTGACTTAACTCTCCAGACCTCCTGCTAGCTTCATTTCTCCAGAGCAACCAGCAGAAAGATCTCCCCAGGCTTCAGGACCTGAGGGAATATGCTCATTTGTTGTTTCTTAAAGCAAGTGCCAACAGCCGATACTGATCCATATAATTGTGCTGCTTGCAAATCTTATCCAAACTGTGAGCTCTCAGTGCCCCTCATTTACGACATGACCGCTCTTGTTTCTGCTGAGACCAGCGGTGCTGAAATAAATACATCCAAATGCTAATTAGCAGGAACATCATTTGTAGCAGTTCTTTTTTT
>NTHP01000289.1:443582-535443 GCA_003416845.1 Oplegnathus fasciatus | reverse complement strand
AAAAAAAAAAAAAAGACTAATTCAAAAGGAAAAATACATTCATTTGCAAACCTGGCTATATTTTTTCATGTTCTATACTTTTGTGATGAAATATGCTGCTCACAGAAACCTGTTGATTTTTTTGTGATTTGTCAGTTGCGTCATGAGATGATAATGAAGTGATGTGACGGGGAAGGAAAAGGCTGTAGCAGGCTCTCACTCTGCTCTGCCACTGCTGATGACCCTCTGAAACCTCCTTCTGATCCCCTACACACTGACTGATTTGGATATTTGAAGTTTGAGACTGATGTATTTTAGGTTTGAAGCAGCTAGAAGCCAATATTTTATGCCAACATTATAAATGTTTTTTTGTTTTTTTTAGTCTTGTCTGGATGCAAAATAAGTCTAAAACAGCATTTAGACTGTGGAAAAATTTCTGTAATAAATACTTAATATCTAATTTCATGATATCAAAGTCTCTATTTGTGAATGAAAGGTCAGTATCGGTGCTGTATATCGGTCTGATGGTGCTGGGAAGCAGCCCAGAAACCTGTATGGTGTCTACAGAGTGTGTATTGTTAAGCTGCAGCTCTGCAGGCTGCTCTCTCTCCTACTGACAGCGCAGGCGGCCTATTGGCTGCTCGGCTCAGGTGCAGCCATCACACTGGTCCAAAGTGGAGCAGGAGGTGTCCAATCACAGGCCACTGTTCTCCTTCAGGACAGAGGCAGGGAGGCGGAGGAAGACAACGCACAGCCTCTAGCCTCATTGCAACAATTCCATGAGCCAATACCTCACACACACATAAACACACAAAATACAAATGGAAAGTTTGATTTTAGTCAGCATTTCACCAATAAAGTGAGATGTGCTAAAAGGAAACGTGCAGATTGCTTACACACAATTGTCTGTACCAAAGATCCATTAAAGACACCTAATAAACACACCTGTAAAAGGCACTTATAATAGAGTACAGGCAGATCACATGGGCCACAGCTGTAAATTCAACATGTATGTATGTACGTATAGAATGAAAAAGAACAACAATGGACTAACCAAGCAATGATCAAATCAGATGAGTAAAGTTTACCATAAAATACCATGTGCACAAAGTTTGTCTTTAAAAAAAACTCTGCTATTGTGTAAATGATTTGGAAATGGTCACATTCACTGATCAGTCAGATTGCCACGGAAGTGTTTTCAAAAGAGGTAAAACAACACATGCAACAAGTCATGACTGAGTGTGCATGGTTGTGGGTGTGCTCGTGAGTCCTACTTCTTAGATAGTTTGGAACTACAGTGCCACAGCATGCAGGCCTGTCGCCCCCTCCTGGACACTGAGGACGGAGAAGCGTAGTCTGACTTCAGCCTGACAAGACTTCACTCTGCTATATTAAATAAAACAAATCCAATGCAGAGCTTTCACTTTTATTAGACTTCATTCAAAGTTCCATCAGTTTGTCTACTTATGTTGTGTTCTTCATGTTTTTTCCCTCTTGCAGACACAAGACCACTGTTTTATAAATGATGTTAACACCAAGCTTTTAAACTGGAAGAACATGGTACTGACACCTGTTGATTGACACAAGGACACAGACACAGTCAGTGGACATATTGTGTTTGTTGTGCATGCAATCCTTAGCATTGCTAAAGGTTTTCATATCTAACATTAAATTTTACCATCACAAGTAGTTATTTCTCCATGAAGACCTCAACTTTTTTTTAAATCATAGGTTTATTCACTGTCTTTGTTTACTTATTCCTGTCAGGGTGAATAGGGGTCAGAACCTATCCCAGAATGCACTGTGCAAAGCCCTGGTCAGGTTAGCAGCCAATTATTTTTATACTTCCTACCCATATAATATACTCGTATCAGAGCTATACCACCTAAATTCAAAGTATTTTTTTTAGTCTAGGCTTATTATGTATCTACATGTTTCTGAGCAGATACACATACAAGTGCTATCACATACTAGCACTACCCACACCTGCAGACTCAACCAGCGCTACCTCCAAAACAAACAACCACTAGGTGGCACACTTACTTACTTTACAAGTATCATCATTGCATCACCAAATATTGAATAATGAATGCCATGGTGCATGTTTTAAAGGAGAACAAACTACAGCGAACACAATGTGTTGTAAGGTGTTATAAGTGTTAATTTTGGATGATTGAATCAATATTTATATTCATGTCAAAGCTCAAGGGTTCAGGAAACACACTCATTGACAATGATCCATATATTAAGTTATAAAGTATGAATATTTGCATCATATGAAATTCAAAAAGTCAGAAATAGACATTTAGAAATGTGAAATCAAAAAATAACGTGAATTTAGACTGGAAATCCTACAAAAACAAAAACAAATTATCTAAAATGATTAATGCATTAATATGATAAATAACATCAATATTAAATATGATGACAAAAAGGAGGTACATTTTAAAAAAAAAATTATGATCAGGCACACAGCGTCAATAATCTGGAAGGGTGTGAGGGTGAGATTTGTGTGTGTGACGTCCAAAATCCACTACCAAGAACTATTTGTTTGTATCTATTATTAGATTCTAAGGCCGATTGATACTTCGCATTTAGAACTCACACAAATCAAACCTTTGAAAAAATGCTCATGTGAAACTAAAATATATATCTGGCAGATCTTATTTACTCACGTCTCAGATCACTGTCACACTACAGTACGTACGTCATTGTTATCCCTGATTCTAACACATATTGTGAATTTCTGATAACAGATACTAAATTTGAATTACTGTTGCTCCTGTTAGTCCTGTGGGTACGACAGAAGACTAGTGCTGAAAAGGATTTTCTACTTGAAACAGCAATTTGACCAAAAAAAATCTTTACTCACGGTCCACTTACTAGCTTTTTCCTGAGCTCTCCTCAGCACACTAAAACTGAAAATAATAATAAATCACACAGTAAAATTCCCTCGCCTGAGGAGGACCATGACACGCAGTTGAAAGCCCAGGAAAGAGCTTGGGCCTTGCATTAAGATATTTTTTTCAAACTAATGTTAGAAAAGCTTTGGTCCATTCAGTTTGGGTCTCGATTGTTCTCATCATAGCAACAACTGTGGGTAATTTGAAAGTTAGTTTGGAGGAGGAAACACACGTCTAGAGAGAAGTTTACATCTGAGCATCAAAGGCAGAACAACAGTTGATCAAAGAACACCCATCTCCAGTTAGAAACGGTGACGACAGGCGAGCTGCAGCTTAGTACCAGAGGAGCAAGTTTCCAATCTACTCTGTTAAGAATAAAAGAATAAACATTTAGCAGTGTTTACTGTTTACAGGTGCAAACAAGACTTTGTGCAATCTGAGAGCCACATAACAGATTATTGCAATAGTGCATGAAACAGATTGATGCAATTGTGCATAAAACCTACAGTCAAACATGGTGGTGGGAATGTTCAGGTATGGGGATGATTTGCCTATTGTGGGGTTGGTGATTTTCACAGGCTAAACGAAACACTGACCAAAGAAAAGCACCAGCCGGTTCAGCAGAAGAGCGTCATCTCTTGTAGTTAAGAGTTGTGTGCAAGAGGATTCATTTGATCCTAAACACACTGTACATCAAAGCTCTGCCAGGTCTGTTCAATTCAAAGAAAGAGCAACGAGTGCTGAGCTGCACGGCTTTTCATTTCAGACCTCAACCCCAATAAACCTTTATGAAGGGTTGAAAAGGCAAAAGGTGAAACATACACTTTTCTTAAAGAGCTCTGGAGTGATGTGGACTCTTTTAGAATTGATGCCAAGTAGACATGCGAAATACTAAAAGTAGGACTTTTAAAAACTAACAAACTTTTTTTAATCTAACAAAACAATTATATAATCCAGTTGGAGAAAAACCATTTCACCAAAAATATTTTTGCTTTTTCTTCAGTTGACATGTAGGAAGGGTTAGAGTAGTGAACCCTGCTGTATAACTGCCTATTTGCACGCACTCTTGGTTGTCCCCCAGCATACATTACAGCATGATTTGGAATAAATATAACATGTAAGAGCTTTATGTAAAGATGTGTCATGGTACATCCTCCTATGACCTGCTGCTCTGGAGACAAATTACAAACTGAAAGATGTCGAACGGAAAACCTGTAAATCAGAGCAAAGCCAAACACTGCGGGGCAGCTAATGAAGTGGCTAGAGAGGGCCACGCTGGGCGACCTCCGTCTTGTCACTCATTACTGCTAAAGGAAACAGTGAAGACTCGCATGGAAACGGATGCCTTTCACTATCCTAGATCAAACAGCACCGAGCCTGAACTGCCGCTCTTTAAGCCCAAATCACAAACACAGTAGGAGCCTGTTGCACATCCAGGCCTGTGCGAAAGTGGGCTTTTGATCATGGGCAAGTCCTCGAGGATGTGTTTAAAGAGGACAGCAAGAGGAACTATGTGGAATCTGTGCGTCTGACCCAGGAGAAATCATTTGCTCTGATGGCACTAAAGAGGCCTGGCCTCCACACACTGGGCTGACATGGAGATGAACACAGGAGATTAGCAAAGACTAACAGTCTCTGTCATGATGAACGGAGGCCGGGGCCGAGTCAAGACGCTGAGACTAAACCCACCAGCTCTTCTAAAAACATACAACCCCCCAACACTTGTCCAAGCTCAGACGCATGTAAAATACACCCACGCCTGCTTAGATAAACTCTGAGCCGCTCCACAGACATGCAGTATACTCAGACTGGAGTTTGACTGATGCTGCTTCTCCTTTAGAAACAAAGACAGTATACAGTATGTATAAGTGTTGTTTATTACTGAATGACATGTTAGCCAGTTGCAAACATGCTGATTTGAGAATTACCTTGAGGGATTTTAGTGTGTGATGTTAGGGAAAGTAAAGCCAAAGCCATGTTCTTACTCTGCTTTACCAGTCTGCTGACCAGTCAAGTGACCAGTAATGTTGGGCTGAAGCTGCTGTCTGTATTTTAGGTTGAAAATGTCATTAATCCATAGGCGTAGATTTAGGTGGGTACGCAGGGGATACAGTCAGCTTCAATAGCATGAGATGTACATGATTTCTAAAAATCATTCCAAAGCACAGATATGTGGGATATGTTTTGAATGTGCAGAAATCTTGCTGAAACACATGAGGTATTAAACTCCAGGGATTTATAAATTCATTTGAATGAATCCTTGACATGAATCGGTGCCACATGCACATTTAAAGAGGTTAGTTCCCCAAACAAAGGACACAAAAGAGGACAGAAGAGTAAATCACGCCTACGTGTGTGTTGACTCAGCAGGGATAACAGAAAAGTTGAGCTACAGAAGAATAAATATTTGAAAGCAATACAGAATGCCTGAGAGCAGTACTGCATTATATTCCATTATATTTTGAATTGTCACCTTGAGTCACCTTGTGTTTTCCTTTACAGAAAAAGGCACAAATTGGTCATCAGAATGCAGGAAATGAAGTGTTCGACGCTCAGAATTTCCCGGGGGAGGACCCCCAGATGCTCACTTAATATGTGTCTCCCCCAGTGTTGAAACGAAACCTTCGCCCTTTCATTAAACCATTACACTTTCAATATATACTTGAAAAGCAACATGTGCTGTAGCCCATTAAACACAGAGACTCGTCATTGAAACCCAAACTTGACCTTCTTTTAGGTTCTATTATGGTTAGCAGCTGTTTTAAGTAGAATGGTGCTGCACCAATTCAGTGGTACTGAAAATAGATAAAGGAAAATATTTTAGTTCAGTCATTGTTCAGTTCAAATTCTAGTTGGGTTGTTTGTTGAAACAGTTGCTACACCTTATTAAAAGCTGTCTGTAGAGGCACTCTGAGCTTTGATGTGGCTGATTTCCTCCTTACCTTGCAATGCTTTAACTAATATATTCAAATGATCAATATATTTAAAGCTGCTACAATTAAGGATTTAATATGAAGAATGGATCAAATGTGTAATGTGAAAGGTGTCACTGGAAGTGACAAACAAACAGAGAATTATCATCCGATTGCAATTCCCCTCAGCTCTACGGAGCTTTACATTGTCTTTCAGCTCATTGTTTTGGTTTAAGGCCCACACCTTTACTGTTTGCTTCAGTCTCCAGCAGCAGTATGCAGTTGCTTTCAGTGACAAAGCTCTAAAAGCCCACTGTACAATACCTGCCCAGCACCAAACAGCAGACAGACAAAGTTAGCAACTAGCTGGTGAACATAGTGGAGCATTTAGCTGCTAAAGAGCAGACATTCTTATCTGAAGTTGGTGGAGACCAAAACAGAGCTAAAAGGAGAGTGAATATTGGACTTACATTCATCAGGTGGACACAAACTCCACTCTAAATGAATGATAATGTTGCTCTGTGTCTGCTGAACACATTCAACTTTATAAGGTGATGATATGTCAGTGTTGTCTTTACAACGAGCTGGGCTGTTCCCAAGTGTGCAAAAAACACATTAATGCAGGTTTAATAATTTAATTCAACATTCATGTTTTTGAGGCTTCATTTGAAACTAAATCAGAATTACAGTTTGCAGGCCTGTCAGGCTGCAACACACTGCTGATATGAAAACATATCTGTGTGGATCGCTGAGCATCCACTGTATGTAGAAGCTCAAAACTTGGGCCTCACTTTGGACGTTTTCTCTGTCTTTGTTCATAAAAAGGGAGGGAGAGAAAAATAAGAACACACTATTTCTGATTATTTCAACATGTGTGTGTTTATACAGTCTATAGTTCACACTAATCTTGTTGACTGAGTAGAGTGAGAGTCCACAATGTCTGGCAATACGTCATTTACATGCATGATCAGCCAAAAATCCTGTATATGGGCAGTAGTCCTCAGCAGTGTGCAATTTGCCAAACCATATGAAGGAAATCAGCTGTGGAAACATACCATCACAGCAAATGAGACAAACATAACAAAACAAAATGAAAAAGCTGCAAGTAGTGTCCAGTGCACACAGGTAACAGTGAAGAACTGATGGGGTCAACTTCATCCCAGCCACAGGTACTACGGTCAATGAAATGAGAGTTTCTGACAGAACATCAGGAGGGGTCAAACTATTCACCCACTGCTGAAGAGACTCACCTTCCACTGTGACTCATCATGACTCATCACCACTGTGAATAAAACATGCGCTCCACACACAATACCTGCTTTCATTATAAGTGTTCGATGTCAGACTGCTAAAAATGTAAATCATGTTCACAATAATTTTGTTTTGAAAGCACCTGTCCAGGAAGTTTGCACAGTGGAACACTTTGAAATGACTTCAAATCTTCAGACCCAAGTTCGACTGAGCCTGCATCAACAATCTGATGTCACCTCACAGATAAATGGTTTAGAGTCGATCCACATTCCCAAAAGACATTCCAAAGACTCTTTCTTTGACATACAGCGATCAGCTTCAGAAGAAGCAAAAAATTTGGTTTTGACAAAACTGAACAACTAAATTGACTGAAATTAACCTGGACTTATATAGGACCCCTGACCGCGGTTGGAAAGGCTGTGTGTTGATTTGTGAAATGGGTCTGAATTAGAAGAAGACAACCTCATCTTAGACCTCATGCACAAGAAGGACTGTTGAAAAGTCGCACACATGAAGACTGTGTGACTCTGTACCACTTCCTGTCTTTTTTGTCTTAACTGAAAACTCATTTGCGTGTCACAGCCAAACACTCTGGACTATCAAAATGATGAGTTGAAGCATTGACTGATGGTGACATTGGAGGGATTTTTGTATTGACCCAAGAAGTGTACCTCCATTTCTCGGACTGACCTGTGATGGTGTGCCAGTTTCCATAAAGACTGTTGAATCTAAACGAGACTTGTGTCAATGTGTGTGTTTCCCATCTTGCAGACAACTCGCATTTTTAGAAACAGTGTTGCATATAAAAGAGCTAATGGGGAATTTGTATGCTTGGCAGCAGTAATTTACATGTTACTGAGTAACATTTACAATACATGTGAAACCACTACAGTGACAAATACAATCCAGAGTATTTTGGAAGAAATCATGTAAATAACCCTTTTTTTAAGCTTTTTGTTATTTTTAACATTGCAGAATTTTTTGAAAACTCAGATTTTGCTGAAAAGATCGAGTGAGGCATGATGTGACTGTTTGGATAAAAACAGCAGGAAACAGTCACTGTTGGTAGCCATAGAGGAGGTCCTGCCTTCCAGGCAACACTCAGGGCAGGCACAAAACAATCAACTTGGAAACCAAATACAAAATATCTTTTTCTTTTTAACTTTTAGTTACATTTTCATTTGTGAATTAATTTATGTAACTTTTGCATATTTCTGTAATGTTCCACTCTTACTCCATCCATAACTAAGTGTAATCAAAAATGAATTTATAAAAAGTCAATATTGGGCAATTAATTGAATAAATAAAGGCAAAACTAATGCAACAGCCCTGCAAAACAACAGTCACTGTTTTAACATTTTTATAATGTTTATCATATTTAATTTGGTGTAGAATCATCTTTACAGTTATTTTTCGGACCATATCAATGGCCAGTATTATCTCTACATATTGGTACACCGATGGAAGGTTTACATAATTATATTCTATAACACAAATTGATATCTCAGTGAATGCACATGCATAATAAGAGTTCTGAAGATACAACTGCACGCAGGCACATACATAAAGAATCACACACTGACATCATCAGCGTGGGAAGTCTCTCCTATCCAATACTCGCAGGGTTTCTCTCCTCCATGAGAACAAAGGCTGAGCACAAGGGGAAAAAGTCTTTTGAAACACATTTTAGACGACTGCTGACAAGTCACTCACACCCAATAAAAACAGAGATATAGTGAAGTGCAGCAAGACAAATGGCTGCTCGGCTTTTACTGCCAGCAACAGAGCAAAGCTGGCAAACTACAACCGAGAAGACGGGGACAAAAACTAGTCCCTAAAATCCCTGAGTCCCATTTAACTTTAATGACCCGCACCAAACAATGAGAAAGAATTCAGACGAGCTTGTCCTTGTCACAAGTGTCTGTGTTTTATGAGTTTGTCACAGGGAAAGATACACTGCTGTTTTACATTTAGCTCAGAGACGTTACAGTGACACAGGTCCAACGACAGGGGGAGTTTTAGGAACACCAGAACCTGAACATCTCAGAAAAGAAACCAGAGAGACAAACATGTGAAACATAAATAAAAAGACAATAACGCATTAGCTGTATTGGTTCAAGATGACTACAGTCTTACAATGACGGCATGCTTACCAACACCTGTTGATCATAGGTGACGAACACTTTGGAGTCTCAGGTTTATAAATTCAATTCACTTCCAACTGGTTCCATTTCCTCCTGACTGAAGTATTTGGTTTAATAAGTGAGAGTCAAATAGGAGCCAGCCATCTCTGATCTACATCTGCTATTAGAAAACCACATAAAAGGCAGCAGGGAAAGTCCAAATGTATCACTTCCACATTCTGTGCACATGGTAAAGTCATTTCTTCACTGACATTTCTTCACAACTAAAACTCAGACTCAGTTTGCTGTATTGATGATATGGGAAGGAGGAAGAAGGCGACGAGGGATTTTGAAGGTTCCATCATGGGAGGTCTGAGCAACAACTTCCACTGTGCTGGGCTCAGGCCTATGAAGTCAGCAGGATAACCAGGTCCCATGTCTGCCGTGTCACATGTTCGGGGATCAGAGGAACTGGAGGAGCTGGAGTGTGTATGTGAGTGTAAGTAAGACTATGGGTTTGACCAGATCTTGAACCGAGCAGCACATGATGCCTACATACCGCCAGCAAGGCAGCTTCTAAAGTCCAACTGAAATCAGCAATTGACCCTGACACTAATATCATCAAGCTGTGCTCCGAATTAAATGGTCACAGTGCAAACATGGCGCCCACTTCAAAGAGTCCAGAGGCTTACCTCTGAAAAACAAAGGGCATGACACTGTTTAAATACGAGCACTGGGGAACTAGTGAGACGCCAGGACTTATGAGGTAGAGCAGAGAGCGAGGCCAGATAAACAGGAGCAGTTTTATAGAAGCTGTAACCCTGCTAGTCTGCTTTTAGACAAGTTCAGTGTAGCTTCATGCTAAAAAACAGACTAATTTAGGGATTTAAACCCATTTATATAAATGTTTAGCTATAAAATGCCACCACAAAAATCTTAAACTGAGCTTTTTTGGAGCAGGGTGCCACGAACGATGATCAGCCTCATGGTAGGATACATGTTACTCATTCCATCACCTTACCATTTGTCAAGATGAATGTCAACACTCCAACAGCCAGCAAACATGAGGTAGCTAACACCGTTTTTATTACATACTGTGCACATCTGAACAGGCAAAAGGTTTATAAAGGTGAAAAGTTTTAAAAATGTTATGAACTCATTGTACAGTGCTGTCACAAGAAAAGTTTCGATTTGTATTGTTTGCCATTTTTTTCACATTATTTGTAAGATATGTAGAACATGTAGATTAAGTTAAGTGAAACTCCAAAACCCTAACCTAACCTTAAAGTCCAAAGTCTTTAAAGTTTAACAACCATCACCCCCACAAAAAATATATTCATGTATTTGCTACTATTTGATAATAACAGAAATTCCTCGCATTGAAAAATGGGATAGTTTTAATGATAAACTGCTTGTTCTGTTCAGGGTCACAGGGGGGCTGGAGGATACACATTTGGTGACAAGCAACTGCGAGCAGGGCCATAGCCGGATTTTAGAAATACTGAGGTCATGAGTCCAAACGTCCCCAGAGAAATTCCACCCTAATGAGAAATTTTAGCTCAGACATCAAATAATCTGTCCATTTAATATATTTTTCAGATCATATTTATTAATCTAACTTCTAAATTACATTTTCTGTAAATCCTTACAAGATGATGTACTGGAGTTGTTGGAGGTGTGACAGCGGCTGATGGTTTCAAAGAATTCTCCACTGCCATGAACAGAATTCCAGTGAAGAAATACTAAATCACTCCATTTTATTCTAATTTGACTTGTCACATTTAAAGATTCTGACTCTAAACAATATCAGGATCACCCTTAAAAAACACTTTGTTTTATTTGTCTGTAACTGTATGTAAAGTCCTCCTTAGGAGAAGCAAACAATACAGAGAACATGACTTCAGTGTCCTCAATGGTAGCTACGGCCCTGAGTGAGAATATGTTGCACTTTTATGCCTTTCATTGCAAAATAACACTGCATTTTGACAGTAATAACGAGCAAGATGTATGCCTTATTTCTAATGGTTTGATAAACATTTTTATAAATATGCAATATTATTCAGAAGGACAATAAAATTCTGAAGGTGTCATTTCACACTTTTAACAACCACACCTCTGCAGCAGCTCCATCAGTTCTCACATACTAACAGTGTTTGGGAGAGTGCAGCAGTGCGTCTGTGGCTGTTGATGGAAAGTGGGAGGACATTGGCTCAGAGTGAGTTAGTTCTCCCTCATGTGTGATGGAGCTCGGAAGCTCCAACCCTCACTGTTTGCTCTGAGCTGTAGGTTAACTGCTCTGCGGTGGACGCTCACGCTCATTAATGTTGTGTATCAAAGCAGAGCTGATCTGTGCCAGTTCTTTAAGATAGTTTCAGTAGATTTACTGCTCTTACGGCTTGGGACATTGCATGGATCTAAATAAAGGGGAAAATATCTTTATGTGTTCGTTACGTGTCATTGTTAATCATCTATAATATGACTGATTTTACCAAGTGAAGTGATTTTCACATAGCTGCCACTTGAGGCATAGATGCTTACGTTTAAAGTATTCCCCAAAGACCCAGCCAACTTCCAAATGTGTCAAACCAGTGTTTGTGACTACATTTAAATGGCTTTGCGGAAACCCCAACCACAGCTGTTCTATTAATTGGCCACAGAGGATTTGGGGCTCGATCTAATGTGACCACACAGCTTAATCTCTCCACATAATGAAGATGTACTCTCTGACGTATTCAAAACAACACTACAACACATCACAAATAAAAAAGAGCAACCATCACTTTGAGGGGGTAATTGTTTCCTAGAAACCAAGGCCTTTTCCAGTTGAACTGAATCACCTTCTACATGCAGGAACTTAAGCATATTTTTACAGTGCAGAGATGGTTTTTAGCAAATGTTTCGGAAAGTTAAATTTAAACATTCAAGCACAACATTGCATTTTCTATGAGCGCAAATTCTAAATATATCCAGGACTTTTGAGTTAGAATCCAGGAATACATTTGACAAAGCGATTCCAATTTAGCTCTTTCTGGAGCTTTCAACTGGATCACATTGTCTTTAAAGCAAACATGGATGAAATCATAACGGCCACTGAGATCGTATGGGACGTGTCAATAGATCCATGTCCATGACAACTGAACAAATTCCATCTGATGATGAAGACTGTGTGATAAAGTTGAAAGCTAAGGGAAAAGCTAAGTAAGTGGACCTTGAGTTGGATTTTTTTTTTGCCAGATGTGTCTCTGGTTTGTGATTCATGGGAACGTCATTAAATAATCTGCTCAGTCCAACAAGTCGGCCCATTGTTTTAAATATTACTAAGAATTCTAAATCTGCCACCTTTATAATTGTTAATTGCAGTATGTGCAAGAACGGAAGCCTGACAGGCATAGCAACAGTAACTAGGGGCGGGGCTTAGGCTTGGGGGCAGCAGAACAACCAGTAAACACAACACTGACATATTATCACCTGATAAAGTTGCTATGACGAATGTGTTTGCAACCCAACGAATGTAAGTTCAATCTTTATTCTCCTTTTAGCTCTGCTTTGGTCTCCACCACCTGAGGGAATACCTGGCTCTTTTAGCTGCTAAATGCTGCACTATGTTCACAAGCTAGCAGCTAACTTTGTTTGTCTGCTGTTTGGTGTTGAAAGGTAGAGTACAGTGGGTTTATCAGAGTGGGTTTTTCCTTGCAGAAAACAGCTGCCTGCTGCTGCTGGAAATGATATTGATGAGAGCAGTGAGACTGAACCAGAACAGGAAAGCTGTGGGCCATAAAACCAAAACAATGGGCTGAAAGATGTTAAAATGCTCAGTCACCATGAGTGATGCCTTTCACATTACACATAGTCATTTGATCCATTGTTCAATCTAAAAATACTGATTAGTGCAGCTTTAAAGGCTCCTTACACACAAAAGTATACAGGAAAGTAGTTTTCAAGGTGCTCCAAATGTAGGCACCTCCATCTTTAAATCAAACTGGGAAAGGGTGGGACAATCAGTCAGATATCGTATCCAAATACTCAGTATGCCTTGATGTTCAGAACAACTCCATCCTAATATGTGCTAAAGCGTGCTTGTGCAATGTACTGGAGGTCAGCCATGAACAATATCACACTGGAGGCCTGAGGAGGGAGCCGAGACAGAAATCTCCACCTTGTCTGTGACGCACAGCGGCCACTTAAGGCTCCACATTGGCCAGGAGTGAAAATGGCCAATCAGTGATTAGATATGAAGCAGTGTGGAGAATGAGAAGGGAGGAGGGGCTGACACTGTATCCAGCTTACAAGAGAGGAGCCCCAGCCTCCGCCATTTTGAATGTAGAAGAAACAAGGAGGCCTAGAGTAGGCGGAGTAAGAAATATGGTGGCGTGCATTAGCCAGACACCCCTTCCCCACCTTCTGCCAATTACACAAGAAAATGTTTTGCCAGGGAGACAAAAGGCCAGACTCCCACCACTGTAAATCTGACACCCCCCTCGCTCCTTCAACCACGACACCAACAGCAGCTTCACTTCAAATGAGTGAAATCGAAGCAGTTTATGCACCGCGCCACTTTGAAGATGAACCACGTTTTCAGCTTGACAATCTCTGAGGTGTCCAAGACACGCAGCCTAAAGCACTGATAAAACACAAGGAGGTGAAAATGGAAGGAATATCCAACAATCAACATTTCGACCCGGACAAAGTCAGAGTGTAAGAGCAGCAAAACAATTTCTGTATGAAAGTGTGAATCATTCATCCAGATACTCTGTGGGAGACTTATTTTCAGCAATACAAAATGCAGATTCACAATTTGAAAATACTCTGATCCCAATGCCCTAAAGCAGGAGAATGACCTGGTTTTCAAGTCAGGATGATGTAATAACAACACTATAGTCAAGACAACAGCACTGAAAGATAAAATAAAGCTATTCAACAGATAGCTTCATAAACAGCATTGGTATATGTATATAATATTATGTAATTGAAAAAAGTCCAGGAGTTTTTTGTTACTTGTTTGTGCTGTGAATAGGGTCTCATATAATTAGATTTAATACTTGGACACCTTCTCTAAAAATATCCCATTTTACATATTTATATGTTTCAATAACATATAGCTGAAATTGAATTTGGACTTTTTTCAATCCTGTCACCTAAAATAACATTCAATCAGAAAAGTGGACAACTCTGCACAGTTGCTGATTTTCTTGCATGTCATCGTTTTCCTCTCATAACCATGTATCTCCAAAATATATAGTTTTCATTGGTTGAAACAACTGCCCTGTTTTCAGCTATGTGACAAAGCATTTTTGGGAAAATCAGATGAGTTTTTAAATAGTTTATTTAGCTTCAGAAACAGGTGAATTTTCTAAATCCATAAAGGAAGGAAGGACAGTTTATTTAAAAAATTCTAAATCACCTAATTTGGAGGTACATGGCTTTAACTGGACAGCTTCAATTTCACTTTTTTGGTATAAATAAAATATTGCTATGAAAAGGGCAGATTATTAACATGAAATACAGAAATGTTCTTACAATGTAATACTATGACACTATGTGGAAAACAAGCAGGACACAAGCAACATTATACATATAAATACAGTATATCACATTTAATACAGAATGTAATGCAGTTAATGCAGAGACAGGGTAGAGTCCTGTTGATGGGGTTTGTCTCCCTTCTAGTGATCACCAAATGGAAGTCATATTTCCCAGTCCAACACTGGTGTCAGAGTGGCTGCAGCTGTAACCTCCTCCTGCTCCAACCACGTGACGGTGGGAGTATGTGGAGGTTCAATTCCCCTCCAGAACCTCAGCTCAATTCTGCTGCTATAAAAAAAACAAAACTTTTTGATTGCAGCAGATACTTGCAGAGGTGCTGCATGGGTCTGGCACAGTGAGGACTGACATTCCCCCAGTGGAAAGGAGACTGAAGGAGCACAGGGGTCAGACTGAGCTGAGAGCAAAGCAGGAGGTAAGAACGGACAGAGATCACTAACACAGAGCCAGAAGTCCACAGTATTTTCTTAGCGAATGCTTTTAAAACTGTTCATTTTTCTATGGAGCATGGTATATTTATGCAGAGCTAAAGCCTGTAAAAAATGAAAAATAAAAAATACTTAATTTGGTCAATTTTGAGCATGAAACAGCTTTTTCTGACTGCATGTAAAGTTGTTTGGTTACTGGACAAAAGTCACATTTCTGCTGGTTTCCCATCTATTCACCTACAGTACTTCCACAGGCTTTGGCCTTATGGCCATGGGGCACACTTTATGCGCAACATGCGTGTAAATAAACACTTAATATATATCTGGTGACCTACCACATGCTCTGATATTATTAGAGCTGGGCGATGTAAGGCCCATAAGTCTCCCTAATGAAGAAAATGCTGAATCCACCAGACTTTACAGGCTCTGAATGAGTTCAGGCTTTAGAATAATTGCGTTCTGGCTAATTAGACTGAGTGTCTAATTGGCTCTGACGGAATAAGGGCATTTACTAAGATAAATGCAGCCACATCACAATGAAGTGCTTTTGCAGAGTTTCTGTGGTGTGGATAGACATCAGTGCTGTCAGTTAAACGCACCTCAGGGGTTATTTCACAGCTAATACTTTAAATAACAAGCAAATTAAATGTGTGCGGTGAAAAATACAGAATCACAGAATAAGGATGAGTGATGTATCGTCTTTAGATGGGAGTAAATTAAAGCTGTGATGATTAGACTGTAAGTGAGGCAGGGTGAGGATGTTTGTGTAGTTAATGGTTTGAGGTTGGAGAATAAAGCAACCGGCAGCACCTCAATCTCCACTTTTCAGCAGTTGGAGAAAGTCGTAGTTGAGCGTCTGTCAGCAGCGCTATCAGGCTGCTTGGAAAGGCAGCGGAGCAGAGCTGCAAACACGCACGCAGCCGAATGACAAACGGTGGCCGCTCATTCGCTCATGTCACCAACAGAAATATAAGTCACACTGGCACCTGATTTATACACGCGCTGCAGACTTATGCTTCATTTACTGCAAAACCACAGGCGCATATTTCACCTGCAAATACAGCGCGGCCTGCGCGTCAGTCATCCACCACCGAGAGGCTGCACGTCTGCAGAGTGATGACTGCTGGCGGGTTATTACCACACACACACAAAGGCAACGTGCCACAACATAACCTGCTTGGTGCTGTAAAGATTTCCTTGAATATCATTTTCAAGTGGTTTTACACTGAGGCCGTAATGAGGCTGGAAAGTTCAGTGACGGATCATTGAAGCGCACAGAGTGATCCAGATGAGCCTTTACTGCGTAAAAACATTACTTTTAAATATTTTTTTACCAGGTTTTTAATTTCTATAAATCAAACCATGCTTTGGGTAGTCATGATCCCACATATACCAGCAGTTTGGAAAAAAAAAAGAAAAATCAGAGGGCCCTCTGTTAACGGTTCTTCAAAGTTTAAGAGGTTCCGAGTCGAACCACAATAAGTCAAAGGCCAACAGCTGATCCAAATAAAAAGTGAAATCGTAACAAATAATCCAGGATAGTTGATATGATGCCACACGTGAAGCACTTCCTACATTATTATTAACATTAATAACACTGAAGTGCCAGATAAGCGCTCACAGGCCACTCTGAACTGTGAAAGATGAGAAGACCAAGTTCCATTAAAACTTTGTTTCTTGTAACAAGCAGGGCCCTGAGACCAGCCGCGCTTTTCTGACACTAGAAAACTCTTTTGTAAATACTAAAGGTCAGTGCTTTTACTCTGTTGCTCTGGAGATACTGCACAGTGGGCCTACATCATTACATCATTTTTCAAGTTTACCAATCGTCAGTTTTAAAGTCGCGATATTAGCAGGCCTGGATTATCGCGTTTTATTATGTAAACTGACAGATTATTTAACGAGTTGTTGAGGTGTCTGGATCCACAGAGGAAGAATATTTCTTTAGACGGATCATAGGTTGTTTTTGAGGTATTGTTAGTGTGTTTTATTTTTAATAATAAATGCTATCGTTTTGCAAATCTATTTATTAGAATATATTGCTGCTCAGAGGTAATATCTCGTTCGGTGGATAACAGAGTGTTTTGGGGGTAAATTATTCTCTTCTATTGGATTGTCGCCGAAGGGCGACGATCATTCCCTGAGGCACCTGAATGCTGGAGTAATCTCCTGAGTGAAGTGGGTTATTTTATTGAAGTAAGCCGGGCCTAGAATAAATGCTGTTTACGGGTTTGCACTGTAGCCACATCTATGCTTTTGAAACAGTGAGCAGTGCGTCAGCATCAGATGAAGGAAAGCTTCCCTGAGGTGTAGTCCACCCTGCTGACCTGAAGTCATGGTGTGGAGACGGTCCACCTCACAGCCGCTTCATGTTGACAAGTTCAGTTCAGTTACAATGAAATTATCAAGTTATCTCGGTGCCCAAAGCAAATAATATAGAAGCTGATCATAGGCTACAGTAAATGGATTGGAGAAGTGCATGCGGGCTGTTAGACATGTACCAAATGTAGATGATGGTGGTGGTGGGAGTGCTGTCCAGTGACTGGATGTTACCGAGGCTCAGAGGAGGCACAGTCCGCCTGGAAGGCACTGCTCCCCCGCTGCAGATTCAGGGCCAACGCGGTGAGAGAAGCAAGGGAACAAAACACTCTCTCCCTGCTGCTTTCACACATCAAGGGGGCTGAGCAACAGTGTGTCTGCAACGTGTAGCAATGTGTGTGCGTGCGTGTGTGCGTGTGATTCCAAGAAAACACCCCACTGAGTTCCCCCCTCAGAGCTCAGAGCGCGCACTGCACAGGCGCAGAACGCAGCTCGGTGCTGGAGAAGCTGAAAGGCACTAAGGCAGCCGAACCGGCCGACGCACCGACACTTCCCAGCGGACAGCCGCCGCTGCAGCCTCCAGAGTCCCGCTTGAGAACAGGAGTTTTTAAAACCACGTGCAGCCGCTGTGGGAAGGGAAACACCCCGCTGTTTACAGGCTGAAGACAGAGGTGCGGTGCACAGGGATGGATTTAAGCAGATGATAGCTGACTGCATGAGGTACAGTACAGACGTGTATGTGCTGCTGATTATCTGCACGGTAAACTGATTAAAGTGATTATCTGCCTGTACACAGCGCTGTCTGTCCAGGCGGGAGTATTAAGGAGACAGTGTCAGAGGACAGGAGGGCTTTAAAATACAGTATCATCCTCTGTGAGGGAGGTCAGCTGCGATATTTAGACTACTCAGCTCCCACGGCACGACAATCTGATGTGGAAGATTTGAATGTGACAGTTATGGGCAGAAAGATGGTGGAGGGAGAGAGATGCAGCAGGAGGGAGAAATAGGCTGAAGTGGTCCAGCAAATATTTTCTGTCATTTTCTGTTGCTCATGTTTTTGTCTTTGATCTCTTTTTGCACATTGTTATTGTTATATAATAACTTCATTATCAAGTTGTGCAAAAATATTGGTCTAATTCACAGATGTAGGCTATATTTTATTATATTTTTTATTATTACAACAACTTATAATAATAATACTTTATGATCACCGCATTATTATTATTATTATTATTATTATTATTATTACTATCATTATTATTATTATTATCATAACCTACATAATTACAACTTTACTTTTTAATTGTATTTTTTAAATATTGGCCTGTACTTGGCAGGTAGCCTTTTAACAGATGCCAGTGTAAACGTAATGAAATAATGGCGTGAATATTTTAAATATGATTTTAAATTTAAAGTCTTATTTTTTAAAATATTGTTTAAATATGGAGGATGGTGTTTGGGGAGTTTTTCATGTTCGTTTCTTAATTATGTGGAAATGACACTGGGTAGTTTTTTTTTCCTGTGGAGCAGGAATAGAAAAAAGTGGGCGCTGAACTCACTGAGAGTTTCTGTGACAGCAGCCAGCGCATTTTACCTGTTGAAAAGGTTTGTAATGTCGTTAGATGAAATGCCAGACCTCGGCTTTAAACCATTTCCTACATTCGTTCATATTTCGTTATATTGTGATTTTCCAAAAGGAGTTTCTGTTTGTTTTCAGGATGTTGTGGATTTGCAGTAAAGTGGAATTAAATACTGTCAAACTTTATTTATTTATTTATTTATTCATTCACATTTTCGTCACCTAATGTTGTTTGTTGTTTAGACTGAAAAGCCTTCACTGTTGATGCTCAGGCCTTTATGCATCAGAGCTGCAGACACAAAATGGCGGCAGATTGAAATTTATTACAGCAGTCTCAGTTAACACACACAAACACACACACACACACACACACACACACACACACACACACACACACATCTCATGTAAAACACACACAACTCATATTTTTTTCTTAGGCTTTTTTTGCATTTGTCACTTAAAAGTCTGCACTGTGCTTTCAACAGACCTCTTAAATGGATGTGAATAATATGGTCAGTGCAGAATATGATGCATACTGATGGTGGCCAGGCCACCTGACTTCCACCATCAGCATGGGAAATAAAAGTGGAGCTTTACATTAAATTTGTAGTCAAATATGCACCACAGGCAGTTGTGTTTTTCTGACCCCGTTCTCAGTGTGGGAATGCTCAAATTTATCCTCTAGATTTTTCCAGACTTTCCACATCTGCATAGGAAAATTACAGACACTGTTTATCACTGCTGCACAGGCATTACTTCTTCTTCTTGAAGTGCATTGTAATGTTTTACAAGGAGATTCATTTAAAGCAAACATTTCTCACAGTATAAACAGCAGGCATAAACCAGACTCCCTTGAGGATTTTACACATTTAAATACAACGTTATGTACTCAAAATATCATGAAGTGATCCCTAGTACCACTTTGGAACAGAACTGCTGTTTTCATTTATTGACTTTTTTTATTTTTTTTTACAGTGTTGACAGGTATTGATATTGCATAGTGTGTGTACGAATACGTGCCCTGAATAGTTATCAGAGTGAGTGTCCATAGTGACAGGAACAGAGACAGGGTTCTGGCTCGTGCTGCTCAGTTAAACAGGACCAGTGAAAGGCCCAGTTTCACACTGTAAAAAAGGCTCCGTGGCCATTTCCCTGTCAGCCCTTATCTTTATTAGCTTTCACAAATGTCTCCATCAGTTTACTCTGGACGCCGCCTCTCCACTTTCATGGCTAAGAGAGCGGCCGCTCAATGTTTACAGGCCCACGTCCTCAGTATGCAACCCTGAGGAATGAACAGCACTGGGCTTCCAGGGGCAGGGAGAAGAAAGCAACAGGTTTTACACTGACGTACAGGACTTTGTGTAGTTTTTGACTAATTTCTTCGGAAATATTGGTAGGCTGGTTAAGATAATTGAACACTATAAAGTTATAGGAGAGTGTTGAGAACTTGTGGTCAGTGTGAAGAAAATAGCTGAAACATGAGGTGAAAGACAAATTATAGTCGGAATATAAAATATGTCAGTCTGAAGTGTTGAAACGCTCATAAATTCAAGCAAGAGAAGAGCATTTTGAATGACGGAAATGTGTCTGAAGTAGAAATAAGTGGTTTGTGAACCCCTAACCAATAGTTCCAGCCTTGTAACTCAGAAAACAGTGTCTGCAGTCTGGAGCTGGATGACACCCTCGAGAGTCTGAGGCAGACGTGGAGCTCAGAGCAGCAGCAGCAGCAGGATGAGACACAGACACAGATGAGGGGTTATGAAGCAGTGTGAATGACAATCTGCAGTGTCTCTGTAGGTGTGAGAGACAGGGGGGACATATGACCGTCAGCACGACGACGAGGATAAATCCATCCTCCATCTTTACTCGCACTATTGGTTTATTAGTTAGTTTCACCAGATGTTTTCATTTGTTTTGGTCTTTTCCTGTTCGGAATCTAATCCATCTAGTTTGAAACCGCTCGTAATCCCTGACCCTGCATGTTTCATAATTACATTAAAATTTGCCCTTCAAGTGCATCAGTTTTACAGTGTGTTACAGTATTCTCATACCAAACTGCACTTTCACTTGCATTTTTACTCCAGCTTTGATCACAGTATGTCAGTGTGATCTGCTGCTGAGGTTTCGATGCAGAGTCTCTTCTACAAATCTGAAAGAAAACCTGAGCTTTCGACTTGCTGACTACCTTCATGGAGCTAAACAGCTTTAAGTCTGTATGGGCAGAGGTTCACACGGGACGGTTATTAAGTGCTGGGATTCTCTAGATGCTGGGCGAGACGGTTAAATTCTGCAGGATTTTGTGACCTCTTCATGCCTAAGAGGAGCAGATGAGTGCAAAAATGACGTTTGCCCCCTTGCATGATGGGAAACAATGACGGCTGTCCACGTGGAAACAGTGTTAACCTAAAAAAACAAAAAGTAGATGAAATCTAAATGGTGATTTTGTACTGTGAAGGCTTATACTGTGTATCATTACTGATTATGTATTGCTTTTGTATTGCCTATATTTATATTGATTCAATCTAAAATAGTTGAAATCTTATCTTAATATGTGGGAATGTATTCTGTCCATATTAAATGTAACTTTTTAAATGATAGCATACAGTGTAGTCAGCAGAGTGGGAGACAAATAGTGTAAACAGCAATATTTCAAAACCTGGTCTTCAGTCGTGTCAGCTGAACGTGTTAGCTGAGTATGAGGTTTCCCTTCATTTTTAATG
Organism: Oplegnathus fasciatus; assembly: GCA_003416845.1. Lineage (NCBI taxonomy): Eukaryota > Metazoa > Chordata > Actinopteri > Centrarchiformes > Oplegnathidae > Oplegnathus > Oplegnathus fasciatus. The sequence continues at coordinate 513,688 of NTHP01000289.1, read as the reverse complement.
TCTACATCTAATAATAAGCCACTCTAAATACTACTTGGCTCAAGTTAACACGAGTTATTTTCCGCCCTCAGGCGACTTTGCCAGACTTTCGCACCAACAATAGCAACTGGTGGCTGGACACCCTGTCCAATCCAAACAAATGACCTCGTTTTTGCTGAAGAAACGTACATCCTTGTATTATAAACATATGGCGATGTAGCTAAGCTGAGAGAAAACATTTGTTGGATCTTTATGTCCGTATTTGACATTCAGGGTATTTGTAATACTTCAGTTTGGCTTATTAATGCAATTCAAGTAAGTTTTTTAGCCAAGATATGTGACCTGTAGTGGGAAAAGGCATTTATATTAGAACACCTTAGCAGCAGACATTCCCAGAGCAAGACAGGCATTAATTTCAGGGAGGGGAGGGACTTTATACACTCCAATTAGATGTTGTTACATTTCAAGTTACAGTCAAAAGCCTGTTGAAAATGTGTCCGATGATGGCCAACATCTGTTGGGCTGCAACATCCACATGTTACCTCTACAGTACTTATATTTACTTTAAACAGAGGATGTAATGTAATGCATAAAGAAAAAACCTGGCTGGGAAAAAGTCGGAATCATCAGCTGGTTTTTAGATTTATTATCCCTGAGCAGGAGGGAAAGGGTTACCATAATGATAAAAATTAGTTGATAGTTTCAATTTGAGTGTTGTAAATGAAATATTGAGGGTAAATCTTGGAGGTATTTAAATAAAGAGTAGTTATGTGTTAGGACTGCAGATCCAGAAAGAATATTAAATGATGTCAGTTAACTACAAATAAAAAAGAAAGAGAAATAATCTAAATACAGTTTCTCACCCGCAGCTCAACAACATCATAATCCATTTCAACATTGTTAATACATTGCTTCTTAGGCAAAGGTAACTTTTTCCACAGTCATTTTTATACACTTATTTAATTCATAATTTTGTCTATATTCTCAGTAAAATGTACATTCATGTCGAATTTGGCAACTTAGAGTTTAACAGTTCTTATTTACACTCCTGGTAAAAGGCTAATAGCCTCTTACATTTGTTGGAAAAGAGCAGTGCAACACCATAGTAGACTACACAGACATGTGACAGTCTGTAGGCTATATAGTGAAAATGTGCATTTGAGCAGCCAATGGTGCATTTCTACAGTTACTATGACAGTATGGGATTCATAACATGTATTATTTGCATTAGAGAGTCTACATTATATCTGAAAAGTGTCACATACCAGATCTGATGTACAGCGGACATTTCTCTCTGCTTTCACAGCTCCTCACTGATACGTCTGACAGCTGAGTATTTTTCTAATCCTGCAGAGATGCTGCAGGAGAAGGTTTCAACTGTGACGGATGAATGTATGAGCCGGGTCCAGACCGGCGGGGAGACGGATCCCCTTCCAGACCAGTCACGACTGGGCCTGTCCACAGCTCCCACCATTCCCAGCTCCAGTGAGCCCGACCAGGTACACATGAAGTCCACAAGGCAAAAACACACAGTTTGTAGACTGAAATATGGAGGGATTATTCTCTAGATAGTTAGAACTTAATTAAATGGAATGACATGTTGATTTGGATTTTTTTTATAAAGAATAAATCAAAACTTGTTTCCTATCAAGGTTCAGTGGAGAACAGAGCAGCGGAAACATCTGTTTACACTAAAGAGTGTGTCACACCAGCAGTACCTAAAGCCAGCTTTTTATTAATTGTACTTCCATTTTTTTTTTAAGTGTCAAAATAAAAAAATACTTCAGTCAATAAAATGCAGTAAAAATCTGGACTGGATTTTTAATTTGACATATACTGCAGATTATTTTATACGTTGCTCTGTAGTGTGTTTATATGCAAATGTTTTAAATTACATTGTGTTTTTCTATTACCAATAGGTTGTGCAGACGGGATGTTTGTGATGAGTGTAACGGTGATTTCCGCTCTCTTTCAGAGCATTGAGAACATTAAGGTGGTTCTTCATGAGAGGGAACTGTGGAAGAAGTTCCATGAGGCTGGCACAGAGATGATCATTACAAAAGCAGGCAGGTTAGTAAAGCAGCTAACACACCATCTATAAGTCACATTACTTATTCTTAGGTAAACACTTGGTCACAATGCTCTTATTCTTAATTTAAACACGTTTCCAATCCACCATCAAAAAGTAATGTTTTGCATACACTTAGAAAAGTAGTAATAGTAAAAAGTGTGTGTATCTGTGCTTGTATGGTAGCATAGCTCATCTATTAATTATGTTAGAAATTAAGTCAATAATCAGTGCTGGAAGAAGTATTCAGATCTTTAACTTGTAACTTGTAAAAACTGCAACATCACAAAGTAAAAATGCATTTAAAATTTTAGTAAGTATGAGCAACAAAATGAACTTGAAGTATCAAAAGTAAAAGTACTTGTTATGTACAATATAATCTTTCAGTGGATTATTAGTGGATCATTATATGTTTTATATTATTATTCATTATTATTTTATATTGTTGATGCATTAACAGGTAAGGAGCGTGTTAATGTTGTAGCAGCTCATTCTAAGTATTTCATGTACTGTTGGGTAGTTTAATCTATAACAATGCATCATTTTATAAGATGATCATAGGTTTCATATTTAAAAAGTTAATATGTAAAGTAACTAGTAACCATAGTCAGACACATGTAGTGGAGTAAGAAGTACAATACGTAGCTCAGAAATATAGTAGAGTAGTAGAAAATAGTACTTGAGTAAATGTACTTAGTTACTTTCCACAACTGTTACATAATGAATCATTAGGTATTTCACACACCACACAAAAACAGTTGCTACAAATAACATAATGCATTACAGCATTAGCACTAGAGTTTATTCATCACCAGTAGTCCTGTAGTTGAGTAGTTTCTCAAAGAAAACAGTTTCACTGGATTTTTACCAAGATGTCAACAGGGAAATGTTGCATATGTTGGTCGTCACATAATATATTAAAAGCTGCTCGTATTCTTCAGGACAAAAAAATGTAAAGTTTGTGGAAAATTACAGAGAAGGTGATATTCAAGTGATGGATTCATTACGCAAAATGAGTATCATACCTTTCTGTGACCATCTGTTTAGACAGCTAATAGTAACATATAGCTGTTATAACTTTGTCTGTCAGGGAGAGACAGAAAGTTCCTGCAGCAATGACTACATAATTGAAAACACAAATGACTGCTCAGCTTGTTGGATTTAATGTGACCTGAGGATTAGATAGTGATGCCTTTGGACATTAACCAGAGAATGAGTACACTCTCAAATCAACCTCCGCCTCTCATTCCTCATGGGATGCTTTTTTTTTTCCAGTAAAAAAATGTAAAAGGTCACCACATTTTTTCCTTAATGCTGCATAACCGTAAGAGATGGGCTTTCCCTTGTCCAGCTGATGAAGTGGGCTCTGAATCCTTAAAGCCCTTTGAAGGGCTGTGCAGTGGTTCAGCTATGCAGCTGTGCTGGGAAACCTGTCTGGGCTTACCTACAGTCAGTCTGCAGCAGACACGCTGAAGGTCACACAAAAACTGGCTTCATCCTTCAGAAGCAACTGCTCCGAAAATGAACTCACACTAAACGATATCAACACCAGACTGAATTATTCAAGTATGTTATGAATAGTCCATGTAGAGCTACTCAACATGTTATCATAGCAGAAGACATTAGGTCATGTTGAAATCTGTTGTAGCAAGATGGATGTTGTAGTATCCCAGCAGTATAACACGGTATCAGGTCTGACTTTTCAGTAAAGTGAGACTCATTTCCAGTGATTCGCCAATAATGTTTCAAATATTAATCACAGAGTAGACAAGGGAAAGTTAAAAAAAATGAAAAATCTAAACCAGGTTCAAATTATCTTTGAATGATCTCCATCTTAGTGCAGTAATCGTTGATAACTTCTGAAAGTCTATTGAAAGTCTGTGCTTTATTGTTTAATTCTGTCATCACCCAGGGCAACAGTGGCAGGTTTGTTGCAATCAGAGTCACATGATAAATCATGAAACAGAAGCCAGAGGACCACGGTGGAAATAAGCCTTCAGGCTTTATTGTGTTTTTATCCTCGATGACTGGTGATGCAACTTATGTCTGCAGTGCAGTATTACATGTGTTTTTAATCATCAGATCAAATCAAATCAAATCAAGCCAAATTATTTTAAGGGACTTAATTATATATGTGATAGCATCACAAACCAGTGCAGATAAAATGATAGAAATAAACAATGATAATATGTGACAATGAACAATATGAAGTTGTGTTGCTTGATAAGGGAGTCAAATCAACCAAAGCAAGCACTCTGGAAAGTCTGTAGGATTACATCACTGAAAAGTCAGGTAACATACCATAAAAAACTCTCAGACGTAAATCTCCCTCTTAGCAAATAACAAAACATTTTCAGTTGCATCCAGGTCAGCCATTGTTGGTGAGATCATGATTCTCTGGACATAGAAACTTGTTTGTTCTGTTTGCATTTATCTTCAGTTTAGATTTGTCACGTCCTGTAAGTGGCATAGACATTTTTCCGTGCACAAAAATACAGTAAGAGCAGCCTCTCGTCTGCTGTGGGGCTTTCCTGCCTGCTGACATGAAGGATGATGGGGAAGATGGATCTGTGTCAAGAAGTTAGGGAAGTCCACAGTCTTTCTACCGAAGCATTACTTTCATGTATTGGCAAACAAGTGTTAGTCAGATGTTTAAATGTTTTCTAACGAGCGGCGACAGCACAATGATATGTCTGTTGCTTTGTGGCCATAAGCTACTACATTAGCCACCTATCTCATGTTAGCATCTCAATCTTTCCACCGTTTCCAGAGCAATATATATAATTAAATAGACAGACAGCAGTATCCACAGGTTGTGAGATTTGAAGTTACTTGTCAGCAGGGCAATGGTCCTGTATTCACCGCAGAGAATTATGTCTCTTTGTCTCACGTATCATATAATATCACAATACTCCACATTTCATCCTGAATGTTTGATTGGTCGATTTAAAACAGCCTCCAGTGTAAACAGTGCCAATGGCAAACCGCAGCTCAGAGCCAACAAGCAGCAGAGCAGAGAGAGCCGTTTACACCCGGGGCTCATTTCTGGTCATCATTCCCATTGCTTATGATAACATTTTACTCAGCAGCTAATCTTCTTAGACACGGGGATACAACAATACTGCTAGAGACAGTTTCAAAAAAAGTGATTTAGCTCTGTTGTTCCAGCCTTTTTAGCTTGTGACTCTTTCAAATGAAGCAATGTTCGTTGGCGACCCCTCACCATAGGCTGGATTTGTCTTTGAGTTGTATGCAGTTAAACCAAAGAGTGATTTCTTTATATATTTTGTGTGGCAGACATTTGTCCTCCTGCGTATCCTGTCAGTAATGTTGAAGCCTTTATAATTTATTTTGTATCCTCTTGGGGGGGTCTGGAACCCCACTTAGGTTTCCAAAAGCATAGGTTTAAGTAACATGGCAAAACTGAAAACCTGTTTGAAAACCTTCTGATCTGTCGTCCGACTGTCCTGTAAGTTCCGCTGTACAGCTGTGGCTAACAATGTCAATGTGCCACATTCAGTATCTTAGTAAAATTAAAACAAGACCCAGATTGTACAAATAACCAAAAAGGGAGACGGTGATGCAGGGTATCTCTTAAAAAGATGGTAGAAGATATTGAGTGAGTGACTATACTGCTCTATATGGGACTGCAAGGTCAAAGGTCAAGGGGGAATAGTGAAAACGAGGTAGTGCGACGGCCAAGATGAAGCGGCAGTGTGGATCTGCAGGGTGTTGAGTTTGATGCGAGCAGAAAGCCCGTGAGACTGGGGGGTTGTGTCATGTCAAAATGCTAAGTGTTATGTGTATGAGTTGAAATGTTACATGATAAATTGACTGTCAGTTTAAACTGCAGTCAATTTTACTTTTTGTTTTATGAGGTTTTTTTGAGGAGTTTAAAAACACAACATCAAAAGTCCTCACAAACAGACTTCTAACAGATTGGAGCCTATGAGCACTGACAGACTCTTGAAAATGAATGAGGTGCACTTCCTGTCACACACTGAAGATTAAAACAATTAGATAAACAGTTGAAATCTTTAAGACCAACTAAAATGTAGGTTCTGTATTAAAAAGGAGAATTTGGGCATAACAAGCGTCCGCATGTGTTTATTCAATATATTCTAAAAATATGCAGCAGTGGGAACTATATATGAAAGCTTTATGTTTTGTCACAACAAATTCATAAAGCTAATAATACTCCGATCAAAGATGATTCTATTTTTTGAAATTAATGTCATAAAAAATGAAGCTCTTTATATCAACATGATATCGTTGTATAAAGGCATGCTGTAAGCTTATCACCAGGGGATGAAGTTGTGTTTCCATGTCAGGGGAGATGGAGTGACCTTGCGCTCTCAGTGCTCTATACTCTAACACAGCGGTTCTTAAAGTTGGTGCCAAGATTTCTTCATGTCCATTTATTAAATGTACATTTTTGATCAAGTTTCACTGCATAAAAAACAAAGTGGCCTTGACGTTAACTGCATTTTTATATATGTTTTCAATAAAATGGAAGGAAAAGGGAATAAACAGAAATCATTGGTGACATAATGGTGCCGGTTGTCATAGTAACATAATGCGCTTTCCTGCTTGTGAGTTTTCCAGGAGCACAGTAATCAGAGGAAGCAAATGTCAGAGCAAGCAATGGAAATATTTGTCACTGTATATAGAGCTTAAAGAAATAAATCTGATTAGGTGTGGGCAAATTCTGGTTTCAACCCAATGCCAAGTAATAGTGGAGGGTACTGCCCCCACCAATGCTTTACATTAGTAACAACTTACTTGAAGTAGCCTAATTACATCTATAGTACACAGCAGTATACTTCTGATAATTACATTACAAGCTGTATATATAGTATCTACCTGTAAAGTTATGAAACGATGTTATACACTGGGAACTTCATGTGGAAAATTTACTGCAAAAGTAAAAAGAAAAAAAAAAAGGCTGAAACTGGCAGCCTAACAAGTTAATAAAGGGGTGTCCTGGTTTTAAAAGACTTTGGGACCCACTGTTGGAACATATGAGGAGGGTCAGTGCAGAGGTGGCAGGGGAGGAGGTGCAGATGCAGAGCAGCCAGGCTGTCACGCAGGGGATCCCAGATTTTCCCAACACTCTGAAATGAAACTTGCTCAGTCCACTCCCATGCAGCACCTCGCTGAGCCTGGTAGAGTTGTTATTGTGAGTGTCATTGTCCAGGCGTAATCCTCCCTCTTCAAAGCACCCAGCGCAGCTCTTCCCTCACTCTCCCTCTTTGTACACAGCCCGTCAAGAGAGCAGCGGCGGGTTGATAAGAGGAATCCGGCGCCCACGATAGGCCGAGTCTACTAGGTTGTAGCGCTTCATCATCCCCCCCAACGCTCCTTTTGATCTTGCCGTGGTACTGGAGATTCCCAGGGAGGGAATGGATCACTGGAGGGCCTAAACATGTGGGATTGTTAAGAGAAACAGCTGGCTGGGCACAGAAACACACGCACACACACCCTGACACCGATATCATACACACATTCTTCGACTTCCATTTCTCATGCTCCTCTTAAACTCACTCACTTAGTCACACCACCGTATGTATATGTATGCCTTCATGTTGTCCGCCTTTGAAAATCAGTTGTCCAGAGTTGCACTACCTATGTTTCTTTATAGTGTAGCAGGTATGCAACATCAAGATGTGCCTGTTTCATCACATGCAAGATTATAGACAGACGCACAGGACTGAACTGAAAGACAACAGACACACATAGACTGGTGGCCAATACAGATAAAATCACAATGTATGTTATATTCCAATATCAACATATGTTGTGCTATAGTAAATTAACTGGAAATATTAAACTGAGATAAAATAACCAGTTGTGAGTGTTTGTTTCTGGCTAATTCAGAGAATTAAATACCTGAAAAACCAAGATAGTTCATCACATTGATGTTGCCCTTTCACAGTTGAAAGAAACTATTTGGATAATGGCTGTTTTCTGACTTTGTAAAACGCACCTTCCTTACAGAAGCTTCACCTTGTCATTCAAGTGAGGCAGTGGAGGTACCGCAAATGAATGAAACCACATTCATTTTGCAACATGGGCTGCCTTTGAATGAATTTCAATGAATTATGTGTTGTGGATTTTTTTTTTAAAAAGTGACAGACTTTTTTTCTACCAAAAACCAAAAGAACACTGTCCTGAATGCTCGTTCACCCACTTCTGCCAGCAGCAAAAATGAATAAGGCTGAGGCAATCAACAATGATGGTTAAGGTGAGATACTTATGTAAACACTTAATACACTGGGTTAGATGGACATATAAAGGCTGCGGCATGCTTCAAACAAAGTGCTTGTTGGCTCGTTCTGATAGCGGAGCTGGGAGGCTGTGTGGGCCATTTTTGTAATTTCCCAAATTTTTTGACTTTGTTTCTAGCACCAAGCTAAGTTAGTATCTCTACAGAACCAAGACACATTTTGACTCAACAACATTCATTTGTGTATGAGATTGTGGTGCATCTGCTTTATCTGTCTGGCTGGACAGACTCATTTCCACACAGAAGCATGGGCAGCATCGGAGCTCTTCACTAGGTAGTTGTAGCCATATTCCACAAATCTGAGGGCCACATGTGTTGACACAGGCCTCTATCTGCTCTGTCTGTATGTGTGAGTGGAGCCAGAGATGAGCAGAGGTCTGTTTTGAATGTTCCTCTAAGATTAACCCGTCTTTCAGTGAGGATGATACCGAGACTGATCTCTCCTACTGATTGGATTTGAAGCCTGGGAGAGAGATTTGAATTACCTGCCCTCAACCCCCCTCCTCTCTCTCTCTCTTACGTGAAGGAGTATTTACAGTAACCTGATCAGATGGTGTCAGGCACTACAAGCCTTTGAAGAAGGGCATTTGCACCAATCGGAACAGCAAGTATGGAGATAGGGGTTTTGATGCTATGCCATCTTCCCAGAAAGCATGCAAAGCTTTCATGAGAGTGTCCTCCAATGTTTGAACACGTTGCCATGGGCAGCACCCACAGATAAACTGCAGGCCTTTTTGACCGTAGCCTCTTGAGCAATGACGAGTCGGCTATCTAAACTGTTGTCCGATCTGAGGTGCCATTAAAAACCACTTAGGGCTTTATAAGGGGGGGGCTGAGCCCTTTGCAAAATTTCCTTTGCCGCAGATGGAGTAAAAAAGTTTTTGGTTTCCCAGAAGAGGTCAGGGAAGGTAGCTCCCTTCATGTGTTTTATGGCTTTGAGTCCTATATTAGCATATTCTGTCTTTTAGTCTGGAGTCATTTAAAAGATGAAAGATACAGCGTGTTCCCATACTTTTTATGGCCTCTCAGTATCACAAGTATGAGAGGATTTCAGTCTTCTCCCAAATAAATGCCTGCAGGGAGACAAATCATTACCAGGGAGAAAATGTTAGATTTTGACAGTAAGGACAACGTCAAGAAAATGATCCTGGAAGGTTTGGCAGGTGGGTTTTATTCTGTAATGTGCTTAGCGGGGTTATCTGTGTAGAAGCAGGTTTCATCCACTTAATGTTCAGGTAAAGGTTGTTTAAGGTTTCAGAGAGGACAGCTTCTCACCCTACTCTTCCCTCCCTTCCTTCCATGATCTCTATGGGACCTTGCTCATCCCAATTCCTTAAGAACATCACTAAGCTGCAGTCAGTGAGCTAATCAGATCTTCATCTGCACTGTCTGTGACAATGCTACACTTATCCTACACACACAACTGTTTTTAATGGCCCATGGCATCCTTTCAGAGGAAGACGATTAGTACAAAATACAAACCTTTGGTAAAAGCAGGTTTTTATTAATGAAAGTGGTTGCATATCAAAAGGCAGTTTTTTTAGTGAAAACTACAGTGCTGTACTGAACAGAAAGTGCTTAAGCTAATTAATCTAAAACAGTTGTTTAATCAAGTACTGCTGGGTCTTGATGTGAGAGCCAAATAAGAGCATTTCTAACACTTTCCCTTTACTATCTTCCACAGGAGGATGTTTCCTAGCTACAAGGTAAAAGTGACCGGGATGAACCCCAAAACCAAATACATCCTACTTATTGACATTGTCCCAGCTGATGACCACCGCTACAAGTTCTGTGACAACAAGTGGTAAGTTTGCAATTGCAAAGCCATAAATGTGTCTTTTTGAGGGTTGCCCCATTCCTACTACTACAACCTTACTTGGTCTGGTATGGCCAGTAGCTTAGGTTAGATATTTCTGTGTAACTGACATTACAAAGTCTGCTACATTATGTTTTAGCATGTGACTACTAAACATTGCAATGATTTTATCACAGAAACAAGCAGAAAACACACTGTGACTTCCCAGGAGACTTGTTTGTTCCTGCTTATAGTCCCTTTAAACCCGCTCTTAGCCTGCCTAACGATGATGTCTTTTAAGTAACTGACTCAAGAGAAATTCAGAGAAATAAAGAGGAATTCAACGTGCCATTATCCTGTAATTGTCATGGTGGCTTCTGTTCTGTAAAAGTTACATAGTTTAGTTTCCGTGAGAGAGGAATAGTGTAGTAATACCTCTGCCATGTTGCTTCCCAACCCTTATTGCCAGTCAAGAACATCAATATGAAATAACTCAGTAAAAACAATCAATTATATAATGTTTTTTGCGTCCAATGCAACCATTTTCAAAATTCTTGCTTTCTATAACATCTGTGCATGGCAACTACAGTATGGTTAACATTAAGGAGAAATTGTACTTGTACTACAAAAACAAAATGGTCAGGGTATGGTCAGGCTTAGGCAATTAAAATACTTAATTTTAGGGTAAGATCTTGTTACGGTCAAGACAGGTTATGACAGGTAGCGAACTCTGGTCTCTCGATGAAAGTCTGACATGCTACAAGCCTTTCCACCGTCCTGATCTCGACAACCTTACTTTCCGCCTCAGGACATAAAGGTCACACTACTTCCTGCATTGGCACTAAACATTGGCATTAGACATAAATTGAAATCATTATATCAACTTTGATGGGACAATTAATAAACGTTTTTTCTCCCTTGTTGAAGAGAACAGCACACAAAGTCAGACCCAAATACACAATACATGCCATGAACAAGGCTGGATTACCAACCGGCCAAAGTGGGCGACTCAGTCTGTTGGAAATTTAATTAATTGTAAGTTTGTTATGGAATAACTATAGCATGATATCAGCTTCGATGGGTGCTGCATTATTACCTACACTAATGATGTGGCACTCATTTGCAGAGTGGTCATGTCAAAATCTAGTTTTAAGACCATCATTATTTTAATTTATATTACGTACTTCATGTATAGGGACCCAACTGCAAGTTTTTGCCCTGCCCTGGGTCCTCTAACAGGTTAATGGTGATGACCCTCAGTTAACCCACCGGTCACTACGCTGGGCCAAACCATGAAATCAATGTTCTGCTCCCTTCTTCTCTCCATAGGAAAGAAGGATGGAGTGTCATTTTGTGTACTTGCTGCTTCAGTCATGCTTATATTGGGTAAATAACATCCTTTTAAAAGAAGCATTTCGTTCCTCAGATAACCATAATTCCCTCTATTCACCAAAGATGCACAGTGTTTATTAAAATCCTCTGAAATCCTCACATAATCACAAAAGAAAGCTTGTCAGGAAGGGACACAATTTCCACACAAAATCATCGTAGACCTAGCCTTCCAAGATACTGTTTTTTGTTTTAAAATTCTTATTTTAATTACTGTACAAAACCAGATCATCTAAGCCTGGCACAGTCTGATGGCTAACTGTTAGTTCAGATCATCATTAGCTACACAGCTCCTTACTGCAGGATACAGGCAAGACGCTTGTCAAAGAGAAAAAAAAAACAGCTGCTGGACTGGACTCAGTATTTCTCTAGTTGACCCTGTATCTGGAGGCAATGACATTGCAGTCCTCCATCCATCAGTATGACATTAAAAGTGGCACTGCCAATTGTGCATGGGTGTACAAAAAATGTTTTGCCAGGAAAAGCTGAAAAGAACGCAAAATCTCAGAAGCACAGAGACGTAATTTTACAGCCATTTGTTTCTGATCTTGTGGCATAGCCTGCAGTTGGTTGGCTCTGGTGTTCCTCAGCGACACCTTGGAGAAGCACAATTAGTAATGATGTTTTAGCAGAGGCCACCTCCTTCCAGTCTAAGGGATTTAATACTGTGAGGGTTGAGAGCAGTGGTGTTCCACGGCTCTATACAGCTACATTATGGTAAAGGAGACTTGGTTCATGTGGAAACAGGAATATACATTTTTAATCGGCTATGTTAGATTAGCCAAGAAATATTCTCTAAATGTTGGATGCCACTATCTCTTGAAAACAGCGAGGGACAACATTTAATTATTTTTTTCTTTCATTACCACAGTTTGCTTCTGCACGTCTCTCAATCTGTTTTTAGGATGGTGGCTGGCAAGGCCGAGCCAGCAATGCCAGGCAGACTCTATGTGCACCCTGATTCCCCAGCCACAGGAGCTCACTGGATGAGGCAACTGGTGTCGTTTCAGAAGCTCAAGCTAACAAACAATCACCTGGACCCTTTCGGGCATGTGAGTACCTGCAGAGAACATTAGTACTTTCTAAAACTCAAGACCTCAACACAGCTTTACAATGGTATCAGTTAGAAATCAGTGGGTTACATAATATGGTTAATATGTGGACTTTATAAACTGTCCAACTCATGTAGCTTGTCCCAGTGGACTGTTATAAAACAGTGTTGAGAACGGTTGCCATGTTCCTAAGCAATCAAATTGGTGAGAAAAATGATTGACTGGAATGATTAATTGGAATGAGATGCTACATCCCTATACAGCATATATAACAAGACTGGGAATTATGGACAAAACTACTAAAAGAAAACCTATTTTGTAAAGGAAATACAGGACAGAATTTTCCTTTAAGGATTCAGCAAGTACCTAAGTCACATCTGAGTCAATTCCATAACAAGTCCAGTGGACTTCAATAAGAGTCACACCTCTGCTAGAGGCTCATTGTAAAGAAAACCAAACTGAAAACGTAGTTGAGTCATGTGCAAACAGCAAAATAATGAAGGTGTTTTTCAGGCAGATTTCTGAAAGAAGGTTGAAAGAAACTGAGGAGGCAGAGGCTGCAGAGGGAGGTGAAGAGTGTGACTGTGGCAGCGCTCCCCAGGGGGACTCTCGGATAGCTTGTCTGAAGCCATCCCATCAATGGGCGGGCTCATTAGGTTCATAACCTCTCAGATCAGTGGCGGGGCCTGCTGTCAGATTGAGTTGAGTGCCTGGCCAGTGATAAGGCCGAGTAATGAGGACAGAGCAAGTTTGAGGCCAGGCAGAGCCCAGATGACGCCCAGACCAGGAGGTGTGCAGTAGGGCAGTGCTTCTCACAGTGGAGGGGAGGAACTCCCGCTCAGTAATAGTTATGCTCATTACAAAATGTGTAAAAATGAGCAATTTAACAATAGTTCTCACTCTCCTTCTTCAATGGCGCTGCTCTGTATGGCAGAGTGCAAACTATTGTAGAGTTCAGTACAAATTAACAAGTACATTTTCCCATATTGGGAGGTCCCCTTGTAGACTACTATTTTCTCACGCTGTAGAATCAACATTATATGGTCTACACTATAGTCTTCTATCTCCCAAGGGCCTTCAAATCCATGACAATCATTCTTCTCTATATTGCAAATCCCTCACCCACCATCATCCTGTCCTGACAATCGACCGGCTCAGCATCAGACATAAAACTATCTTCCGTTTACTGATAGCAGATGTTGCAGATGCAGATGGGATAGATTTGCTACTGTTAGCCAAGAGGTGTTCCGATGAATCTTCACTTCAATGGAGCTGGTTTGTTTCACACACTAGTGATGAGGTGGTATCATCACTAAGAGCAATCCAGAGTCATTGATATCGATCATTAACCCTGTCCATTTATGCCCATTGCCAACATTCAGTACCAGTGCAGGAAGTATTATATGTACCTTTTAAGTGGAAATGCGGGTAGTTGGGGTGGTTGATGTGTGTGTAACGCGTTTCACTTTCATGTAAGAGACTGGAATTTGCGTTCCATCACAGACCATAAACTGATAAGACACCTTTTTCTTAACCATAACCATAATCTTTCCCTAACCTAACCTTAAGAGTTTTAGTTGCCAAACCCTTGTCATACCTTAATCACAGTATATTTGCTATAACTACACTAACCTAAATTTTAAAACGTCAGCATAGATCGTAATGCGGGGTTTCGCTGAATCGTCCAATATTGATGTTCTTGTCTGGTGATACAGTTGGGTCATTACGTGCTATGGTAATAAAATAATACTTACCGTTCTTTCAAAAAGTCATCCCAAGCACATGTCAGTCAAAGCAAATAACCATGTCTGAATGTTTTTACATCAGGGAAGATGAAAGCAAATACCTTCTTTAGCTCTTCACTGATCTGAGGAAGGCTTCCCTGATCACTGCATCCAGACAGTCACCCAAGAGTCTCCAGTATCACCCTCAGACAGCAGCCAGACAGCAGAGCAGACAAAGGTCAACAGCGAGACTCTGGTGAACCAGCCAATAGCTTATCTCTGTTTCCAGCCTGCCACAGCAACAGGAGCATGTGAGCATGGGGCCATTCGGTGTTCAAACTGAGCCTAGCTCCCTGTGCCCCTGTTCAACCTCTGCCTCTCTTTGGGAGCCCCCTGGAGGAGAAGGCTCCTCAGGAGAGTGTCTGGCAAATGAGGAGGGGAGCCGAGGTGCAGAGCTTGATGCTTATTGGCTTTGACAGAGCTGGACTAGTGATGACCCTGCCCTACTGTTGCTAACGCTTCACTGGGCACAGCGCTCGGCTGCGGTGAGCGAATTGATGCTAGTGACCCGACCTGCAGCCACCCAAACAACCTAAACACTAAGCACGCTCAACACATGCTACCTGCTATACTAATACACAACACATTTAGATTCCAGATCAAGTGTGATGGAGATGAAAAATGCAGAGAAACTGTTCACTGAACTCATTGATTCTAACAACTCTGCACTTGAAAGGCTCAATTCCAAGGAGGAATTCAGCAGGGAATGGATGGCAACAGGCAGGGTATGTTATGTGTGTCAACTAACAGTGTAAAAATAAATAAATCACCTTATCAAGCTAACTACAATAATATCCAAGAAACACTCATTACAAAGAGATCTTATGGCATTTTATGTCTCAGACTGGTCCCCAGTACAGAGGGTGGTCAATTGGCTGGGGAGTCAAACATGTTCTTGTATGTCCCAATTCCAAAATAGTACAAGTGCACTGGAAGTTCAGCTGCCAAAAAAAATCCCACAATGCACTATAAAAAGCTGTGAGCATAGATCAGTCTCAATGTTGCCCACTCCTGCCCCTCATGCATGCTTGGGAGTCTTCAATGATGCAGACTTTGCGTGAAGGAATTGCACCCAGTTTACAGCATTTTGGGTTAATGCCATATTCACGTCATGTGGGGTGGAAGATGCAAGTGTGATTTTCACACTGAATGAACAAATACATATATATACAGTATATACGTATATACCTGTATATATAATTGATACTTAGTGTTGAGTCATGGTTCTATGATATATGATTAGGTTAGGCTTAAGCGAGCACTCTTACTGGGACACTCAAATGGAATAAAGCCTTCATTGTTATTAATTTAAAATGTGCTTTACCTGCTATGACAAGTTAACACTGAATACTAAATACTAAATCTGCTTGATCTTTGAGTGGTCTAATAGACACTATTTTCCCACAATTCAATGCACAAAGGAAATTGAGGAGCTACTCGCTGCTGCAAAAATGTTCGGATAGAGGCGAAACAGGTTGATGGATGTCTGTTGGCACACGTCTCGTATCATTTCCTGTTAGTACAAATGAAAAAGTACATTGATTTCTTCTATACTAACTGCAAAGATGGTATACAATGAAAATTAGAATACAGTGGATCATCTCTTTTTGTCGGTACTGTACATTGGGTAATCAGGGACTGTAAAATTTCAACTGAATAATTTTGTGTTTATTTACCCTTTAAGCCAGTTAAAATTGTCATTTTCTTCGCAAGCTACAGGTGAAAAACAAATGCTGGAAAAACTGATTGCTATGACAAGTTTAAAATGAAATGTGTTGCCTTCTCCCCCCCTTCCTAGATCATCCTGAACTCTATGCACAAGTACCAGCCCAGACTACACATAGTCAAAGCAGATGAAAACAACGCCTTTGGATCCAAGAACACTGCCTACTGCACTCATGTCTTTCATGAGACAGCCTTCATCTCTGTAACCTCTTATCAAAACCACAAGGTACAGCAACTATCAACAATGTACAGTACACTACAGATATTAAAATTAAGCTAATGCAAAATTCCTTGTTTGACGTAATACAAGTATTTTGTAAGACTTGTCGGTGTCCACTCTTAATTTTATGGGTGAGAGGAGATTGCACTCACATACTTCTTATTTTTCCGTCTGAAGGTAAACCATGTTTAACTAAGTGGGAGAGTTTCAAGGGTAGTAAGTGTTTTTAGGTGTAGATAGATGAAAATCAACTATTAAAGTGTGCATTGGGATGCATAGGTGGTGCAGGGCTTCCTGTACACCACAGCAAAGGGCCCGAGGTTGAAAATTGCCGATGTTCCTTTAATTGCTTTACCTATTGTTTACTAGATCACTCAGCTGAAGATAGAAAACAATCCATTTGCCAAAGGATTCCGAGGTAGTGAAGAAGGAGATCTGCGTGTATCAAGACTACAGGGGTATGTTTACACAAAAAGGAACCAGGAAATAACTGATCTATATATTATTGATCCTGTAGAACCATTTAGCACACTGGAAGTCTCTTGTAAACTTCAACTTTTGGCATGGCAAACTGATTCCTTTTCTCTTCTGTTGCTGTTATTGATGTATAGGAAAGAATATCCAGTGATTTCAAAGAACATGGTTCGCCAGAGGCTCATCTCCTCACATAGTCACCTAGCAGGGAAGCTCGGAGCAGGAGTCCTCACGGGGCACCCTCAAGTCTTGTCCTCTTATCAGTATGAGACTGGGGTTCCTTTGTCTAATTCAGACCCCCAAGATCCTATCTCGAACCACTTCCCTCAGAGCAGAGATCCCAGCCTTCTGTACCACTGCTTCAAACACAGAGGTATGTTCTTAGCCACTGTTCTGTTCTGCCATTGTACAGCATCAGATGTGCCCATTAAGTACTCTCTGGTTTAAAAAAGAAAATGCAGTTAACTGTATCACTTTGCAGATAATGCCCGACACCTGGAGCTTGGATGTAAGCGGCCATATCTGGAGACTTCATCTGCAGTCTCAGAGGAGCATTACTTTCGTTCAGCTCCCTCTTATGAGTCGCCCTTACTGTCTCACCCGTACTGCACTGAGGCAATCACCTCTAGAGAAGCTTGTATGTACGGTAGTATGGAAACAGAGTCTGGATCTGGGGCAGGGGACACAGATGACCTGACCAACTCCTCTTCAATAAATTGCAACATGTGGGCTACAATGCAGCCCTACCCTCGCTATAGCGTGGAGGGTGTCCCATATCAGCCCTTCACCGCTCACTTCACCAACGCTGCCACGGTCACGCCTGTTGTGCCGCACCCTACATCATCCATGGCGTCACGACCACAGGCTGACTTGGGGGTCTACAACTCAGCTACAGTCCAGCGAGGTCTGCCCGTCATACCTCCTTCATCTTCCTCTTCATCCTGCTCTCCAGCTGTTCTGGGATCCAGAGATAGGTCAGGCCATCCACCTCTGTACCACAAGAAGCCAGGTTCACCACTCCGGCCTCACAGAGATTTCTCAGCCTATCCCACACAAGGCACTATATCCATTCGGGATCCATCTTATCAGTACCAAGTGGGGCTGAGTAGCGCAGGGACTCACTGGACTGACAGCTAATGTGGACCACTGGGGAAACCAGTTTTGTCCAATGTACAAGTCTGAAATTAATCAAGGTTCAAATCCCCAGTGCGGGCTGCTGATGCCAAGCAATGATAATGAACTACAGCCATGATCATTGCCGAATTGCACTCCAAAGCCAATTATGTCCATTAATTCTCACTGAAGCACTATTGCATACAATACTGTATGTGGTGAACAGTGGCTGACCTCCTCTTTACTTATGCTGACATGTAGCATATGTAGTAGCCTGTGATCAAATGCAAAGTGCAGGTTTGAGCAGCACTTAAAAGTCTCTTAGAGGGAAGTTCAAGAGCACAAGAAGTGTTAAAACGACAAAGTCTGACAATAACTTGCTAACAACAACTGTCAAAGTCCTGTTAGCTACCTAACCTCAACTAACAATGAGGATCATTTTTCAAACAAAAACCGATAAGGAAACATTAACAATTGCTGTGCTTGCTCTTGAAGAGAATGGGAGGCCTTGATATGTAAAATACATGTACACAAAGGCCTCCCAGGGGAAACCGAGCACTGAGGGTTTTATCATTTCTTACAGAGCTCCACCAAGATGGAGCACGTTTAAAGAATAAGGCTGTTATTCTATATTTTTATTATTGTCAACAAATCCAATGAAAAGACCAAAACCGACAGTGTGTTAGTCCATCTCTCAATACTTTCTTACATCCCGACCCTGTCTGTATCAGTCATTCCCAATCTCAGTGGTTCCTACTCAAGATGTAAATCTTTAAAATGTCTCTGCGATTTCCTAAAACAGCTGGTCACTGTAGTCTTCTTCGGCAACAGGAGTAAATAGTGTATTTGCTGGGGACTTCTTTCAGCTGCTTATTAATGAAACGAAGCCTGTGAGCTAGTTCAGGCAGTCAATTCGAGTCTGTCTCACTGCAACATATTCAACACACCTTTTTAATCATGGCGTTGTACTTAAGCTGTCAGTGCTCTGCACACTCTTTTTCTGCCTGCTGCAACTACACGGCCCACCTGAAAGCTATGTTGTCACTTGCTGCTACTGCTGTTCATATAGTGTACCATTTCAAAAACACCACCTCCACCCCATCATCCACCTGTAGGTTTAGACTCTACATTCTTGTAGGGGGGGAAGTTAATATTGTCATTCCCCATTCCCTGCTATGCAGAGCTTGGTGCTTGATTGTCGGAAGTGACAAGGTCAGAGCCTCGACGCCAAATACCAACACTGTATCTATTCTACGTTCACATAATAGTCCATTCCGTGTGACTGTCTAAAATATATATTTGGTGGGCTGGTGAATATTTCTGGCATCAGGACGCAGTGGCTATGTTCGTGGTAATAAAGGAACATGTTAACCTGTGCAATGGTGTGGCTCATTGATATGAAGGATCAATATGCTGGTGGTTTGGGTCTTTTCATGGGATTTGTTGACAATAAGAAAAATATGCTATATCATCAGCCTTGAGACAGTTCAAGTGGAGCCGGGGTTGATGTCCAAAAGTGACATGACAGATTTGAAAAGTTTAGTAAATTCTAATTATTAACGTGCCAAAATGAGATTTGCTACAAACTGAGATTTGCTATAGGGTAAAAGTGCATTGAGCTCACTGCAAAGTGAGATTGATCATATCAATATAACAAAGAGAAATTTAAGTTCATTGTGCACACACTAAGACTTGTATGCAAAAAGGCAATATATTAGCTGGCCATGTATGACAGTCTTTTCCCATGATGTACATTCACAGCAATTAAACCAAGTGAAAGGCAGACCAAAAAACCACCCATCGTGAGAGCTGTATGGGTCTTATCCAAAAACTTTCTACGGGTCTATGCTAGTTGCGTGATACTAGCACTCATCTGAAGAAAACATCATGTTGCGAATGTAAGAGTAAGCCATACTACTGTGGTTGGTCGTCAAAGCTTGGCTCCAAACTCATGACTCCAAACAATATTCTAGTGAAACAGGACAGCAAAGAACTCTCAGGCAGAACCAGATGGGAGCTTAAAGAACTGTTGTTAAGCCATGGTGAGTACCGGAAAAGAGAGCTGCACACAAATCCCACTCCCAAATGACTTACTTGGAAAAAATCCCTGCAAGACTGCAAATACAAAACAGCCTGAGCAGGCAGGGAAGCTGAAAGAAAAAGGCTCTCAGTAGGCTCTCACTTGCATTGACAAGAAAAGATCATTTGTAGGATGTGGTGGTGATCCCTCATGCATTTGTGCATTGTCCCTTTATTTCATGTTGTTAAATTCAATATAACATTTTTGAATATATTGACATTTTTGCACACCTGATAAATAAACATTTTCATGCCTCTAATTGTTTGCTATATTTAATCTAAGACCAACATTACATTACTAAACTACATTACACTCACATTGAATTATTTTTTAAGAAATTACCATTTTTGGTCCGTGAAGCTTTGCATATTGTAGCATTTTGAAATTAAAGCCATTGGTTTTATTATTGTTACATCATGTGTGAACTATACAAAAATCACTACTGTAAGAACAAGCAGTAGCCCAGATTGTGCTGTTTTTATAGCCCAGTATATCTAGGAATTTCGTTCATATTGGATGATACCGATGTTCAGTGCCAGTGCAGGAGGTTTTTCGGCGTTACCTCCTTTCACAGACCAGCAATTGTTCACTAACCCTAACCCCTTTAAGTGTTTGGATTATCTAACTACATCTTAACCATAAATAATTTGCTACAACCATGATCTTTCCCTTACTTTAACCATACCGTAGTTGCCATGTGCAGATACTGTAGAAAGCGAGGATTTGAAAAACGCTGACATTTGTTGTAATTCATGGCTTTGCAGAATCATCCAACATGGACATTCTCGTCTGGCGATAGGCTAGTGTTTTTATTGATGTACGAGAGAATGTCACAACATGCCAATATTAGCAGATTTTTTTCTTGCTTACGTGCAAACATACAGTACACACCATACTTTAAACAAAAACATTTTATACCAAATAAATACACCAGTAAACTTTTTAATGCCAGAACAGCAGTTATTCTGGTGTCGACAAATCACAAATTATATTGTTCAATATAATCTCCGGATTTTAATGTGACATTTTGAACTTTCAAAAAGCTTTGTTAGAGCCTATATATACAGTATGTATATAGTATATGTTTGCCTGCCGTCATGGAAACAGTAACCTGCCAAAGCTGAGTGTTTAAATGCAAATCCCTGTCCTACATAAATTTGCCAAATGAATGCTAAAAAGCTTTTGAGAATCTGTGGTGACAAAGTTTCCACTTAATTTGAATGCGTCTTCAAACATTGCTGTTTTTCAGAGCCCCAGGCCCAGAAGTCTCAGGTCCATGAATTCTTACTGAAGCAACTTCTCCATTACTGAACTGGTTTCACTGTACAACACACAATTTATAAAATATAAGACCACTACTTAGCCACTACATGGTGCTGTCTGATAGAATCAAAAAGGTGCACTTACAGTAGAGTATCCACTTGAGAAACAATAAATAATAAATAAATGTTGAATGGGTCTGCAATCAAAAGTCAAGGTAAAGCAAATTTGTTGAAAGGAATGTAGAGACAGCAGGATGAGTACATCAGCATACAGGGCACTGCTTTCTCTCACACAGAGCTCTCATTAGATCATGAGTTATGCTGATGGCTAGGTCCTGGTTCGTGTCAGCACCTCTTTCTCTATCTCTTTCTCAGCTGTTGATGCATTTCACATGAAAGGAGGCTCTTCACAGAGAGCTACCACTCAAATCAACAAATCACCAGCCAGCTATCTTGAAATGCTGAGCTATAACTTGCCTGATAATAGTGTTCAGACATTAATTTAGCTGTCAAAGTACAGTTTCGGTCACCAATGTAACTCTTTAACCTGATTTGCTGAAAGGGCCCTAAAAGTGTTTTTGCAAATTTTAAGTACAAATTTCCTTAACTACAAATCATGTCTTCTAGCTGACCTTTTTCAAATGAATTCTGTGCGGTTTTAATTTATTTTTCCTACTGTTCCAGGCAGCCATTGGCTTCTAGTCATGTCAATGTGGCATAAATATCAATTGGGAGACTCTTGAAAGTTGAGTTGTGTAATCCATCGCAGTGAACATCAAGTCTGCATTACTTTTTGTGGAAGTTCAAGAGAACAGATACTTTGCGAGAACGAATGGAAACCAATGGCTGCCTGGAATGGCAGACAACTACATCCAAAAATCAAAAACACACCAGCATGTTTTCCAAAAATGGTTAGCTGCAATATACAGTATGGGATTTGCAGTAAATAAAATAAAACATGCAAAACCACTGGTATAGAAACCCTGTGTCCCAAAAATTATGTTCATACAGGATACTACTAATATGTTTGAGGGAAATATAATTGCCTGGATTATGTTCACTCGCAACATTTCTTTCCAGTGAAGGAAGTGCTGTGTTCTTGTACCACACACACAGCACAGGGAGATGGCCAGCGTGGCTGGCAGAGGTACAAAGTACAGGACTTTTGAGTAGGGAAGGATTGTGATTTTGCTTAAATGTTAATAAAGGATACACATCCAACTTAATTTGGGGCGGCATTGCGTTTTTCTCAAAATGTATTTGTTGTTGCATATTAGTAGTATATAACCATAAATTCTAAGAGACAGGGTCAGGTGTGGTCATTTAAATTTAGCATTCTGTATTAACCAAATTGACAATGCCTGTAATTTGTGATATATATATATACATATATATATACATATATATAAAACATTAGTAACTCTATGTAGTGTGCACAATTGTAAAGCAGTGTTAAGGGTCGCATAAGATTTTTCTTGGGATGCCATTTATTTGAACATTAGTAAGTACTGACAACACAGTACACAGATTTACACACAGGTTATATACTAATTGGGGCTGTTACATGTAATAAAAATAATGACACCAAAAAATAAGAATTTATACAAAGGCAAATAAATCTACTGCTGTTAGTGATCTCCTCACTCTGTTCCTGTTTAAGCTTCAGCTTTGAATATGGATGAGAGAGCAGAACTGGACTGCTGCTGGGGCCAACCATATCTGTAAAAAACACAAAACAAAGTTTGATACTTTCCCTAAAAAATAATTGTTGATAGAGATATTAAAATATATTTAACTATTCCTTTATGTGAAATAGTTATTGGTAATTTTGTAATGTTGAAATGCTGTACCCAATACAACAACGAAAGTTTAAAGTACTCTTGACATTAAAAGGAAAGTACCACAAGTTTACACCAAAGATCCCTGACTTCAGTTTAATAGTCCAAGTTTTTTAGTCAAAGCCTTAACAGTGCATTAAAGGGCAGGCATATTGAAATTTATGTTATCTAACTTTCCACATAAAACCCCAGTCAATCTCATTACAAAGAAGTCAAGTTTAAGCCCCTTATGGAGCACAAGTTAACCAAGCTGAGCATGTATCTCCAGTGAGAGAACCTGGGCCTGCAGTCCATCTGGAAGTCATTGAAGAGAGATCTGGCCATTCCCCTCTCCCCTGCGTCGCACTGCCCTTGCCTACTGTCGTCCCTTAATCCCATCTAACAGCCGCCTGGGCTTGACTGGCCCATTCCGACACACTGACGGGCTTAACTTGGCCGTCTTGTAAAAAAGAAAAAGCCCGGTTTTTCGGCAAGCCACTCCAAAAAGACACTTTAAATATCTGAGAGGGATTTAATATCAAGTCCATTAGGGCTTTTCTCGAGCCCTGTAAATAGTCAATTAGTGGATAATTCTGATTTGATCCACATGGAGAAATATCTGCCATGGAAAGGACGAGGAGAGTCTGGGGGTTTTCTCATTTGGCTCTCCCTTAGATTACCACCAGTACAGGGTGACATTGTGCATTAGTAGAAGTAAAGGATAATGAGCATGCTAAGGTGTTTCAAGTCTTCTTTCTTTTACCCCTTCATAAAAATGATTCATTGTGTACAGGAGGCCAGAAGAACACAACACTCACAGATGGATTACTAACAGTGGGCACTGCTCAGAAGAGTGGAAGGCTTGAGGACTGGGCCAAAAGGGCATGCTGTGGGTTCAAAGCTCTGGTGGAGGGACATTAAACTGTGTTTGTGTCCCTTGATCAAACATACAGCTGGTTGGCAGCAGTATAAACCAAAGCTAAATCTGCTGTATAAAACAGGATCCCTGCATTCCAAAATGGCTTTGGATAAAAGCATCTGTAAAAACTAATAATCATTACAATAAGTTCCTGGATTAGGCATTCAGAGAGGAAAAAGGCACAGATTATTTACTTTTTACATTGGACAAAACATTTTACATTGAAAAACCCACATTCTTTGGAAGTGACGTAGAGTACAATGTCAGCAGAGCAGAGACAGACAAACGTACAGTACAAAATGTTGTCTTTGGACTTATGGCTTTGAAGCAACTTTAATATGAAACAAAACAAATATAAATCAAGACCAAACTACTATCAAAATCCATACCAAAGTAAGCCATTCGTATACTGTACACTATTGTGGAGAAATAGGGTGAAACACTGCAGATTGCAAAACAAAGAGAGCCAAAGGAGCTCTGCCTCCTCCAAGCAGTCATAAATTAGCAGGAGTTTTGGAGCAAAAACGTTATCAAAAGCTCAATAAAATGCTTGTGAAATCAAAGATGAAGAGAAATTTCTCTTTGTGACCCTTTAATGCATTTCACTCTGTTTACATATCAAGTACTTCTTTTTTTTAACCTGTCAACATTATTCAAGCATTTTTTTCTAAAGTCATCTGAGGATTTGTGTTGAGACATCAACATGAGGCAATCTGAAGAGATGCGGATTGACCACATCAACATTTGTGCCAAGATTACTGCATGAAAATGAATGAATGAATGCATGAACACATGAAGAACAACTTCAGAACCTCTGCAGCGGAGTGGAGATAGACCGACCGCTGACAGAGAAAAAGTATCTGCATCATCCTTCAGCGTAGGGCCCGCCAGAAGTGTCAGCAGTGGGAACAAGCATGGGAAGCGCTGCCTATTATGAGTATCTGTAAAAATAGCCAGCCTGTATTTTTAATCATTGTCAGGGTTCGAATAATAAAACATGTGCAACCAATCCAATTAAAGCCTTAAGAAAGAAACGGCTGGGAGAATTCACTCGCTCTACAGTGACATCTTTGTATGTTTGAGTCGCTACTAGCTCTGGTCATTTGTTGTGCCATAATCTTAGCGGGACAAAAATATGTTGTTTGACGTGATCCTTGGGCGTACTTGGGCTAGGTCCGACTGTCCTCTGGTTCCTTTTTTTTGTCTTTTTTGGAACATGAATTTATGCATGCCAGGTTGGTGTAGGTTTTCTGTGTTGGACCAGACCTCCACTTCTCACATCTGTCTTTTGTGCATTGTTTGCAATTTATCAGCCTTGTTGTACTACACAGGAACTGTTCTTTGGCTCTGAATGTACACTTAGGAAGCAGGAGGAAACTGCTAGCCGAGCCTAGCTGAGTTATTTACATGTTGTGTCTCGTGTATTTAACATGAAGAAATAGAAAACAAGACAGCGGTTCAACAAGCAGGAAGCTTGCAAATCTGTTTCTGGGCCGACAACCACTACGCCCAGAGACACAGCACAGCATCCTACATGACAGTACGGGTTTTTGGTGGCTAGCTTTCTAGCTAACAAGACACAACGCTGAATAAGACTTCTGGAGCTCCGGAAGGAATCAGAAGATTTGATTTCAGAGAGGGGGCAACACAATATAGTTAAAAACTCTTTTCCCAGAAAAGTACATTTGCCCCAAAAGAAAAGGTACATTTGTATTAACTTTGTAATTATCACACCGTGAATAAAGTGGTCATTATGCTTTGCTTCATCATCTCTGTTCATTATCTGACTTTCTTTAAAAGAATAGTTTGTCACTATGGGAAATACGCTTCTTCACTTAATTGACAAAAAGTTAGATGAGAAGGTAAAAAAGGTTAAAAAAAATTCTGTTCCTTTAAAGTTTTGATGGTTTTGCAGTTTTGCCCCGTTACTCTGACTGTAGCTAACAGGTTAACATGGTATAGTAGTTGTAGATTCTGACAATCCTGTCTGTTACACTGATGAAATGAATTAGTTATAGTGCCTCCACTGCACTATGGATGTAACAGCACCTTTGACCTTGACCTACTTGTGGACTAATCATGCAAGCTACTGACACATGCGCTGGAAATGTGCTGTTTCAGCACCAGGGAAAGCAGCACCAAAACAGGTACATTCAAACAGTAGACCTATAGTACACCACACATTCAATGTTTGTCTTTAATTCTACTTAGGCCAGATAATTTCTCATTAGGAACGTGATACTGTACTTATACTTGGATATTAATTAAATTATACCAGACTACTCTCTTCATTGAGTATACTGAATACACCACACTGTGTTACCCTATGTTAATATATAAGTTAAACAACTTTTTGTTTAGTGTCTACACGCTGTTCTGCTGTACACACTGTTCCATGTCCAGCAGTGCACCGTTGAAGCAGTGTAGTTTACTTTAATTCTCCAGCCCTCTGAGCTGGATGGTTTTGTGTATTCATTGTAGTTTCAACCCCTTAACATTCAAACGTCCCCTTTTGTTTCCTATTAAGTAGCTTTGAGGTTGTTAAAATCATTTTATTGCATTTAGTCTGACAGGATATTCATTCAGAATCAGCTTGTTCCAGCTCTTTATTTAAGATATATGATCTTTACACTGAGTGAAGCATTCAAACCCGAGACATTTTTATGGCTGCACTATTCAATCAAATATACATTTATACGTGCTAAAACGACATATTTGGGATCTTTGGAAACTGGAATCTCCACTAGATTAAAGTTCTGTGGCTTTGAACAAGATTTGGCTGCAAAGCAAAGGTTTGTAATTGCTGACCCACTGGCATGTTTGATTTAAGGGGTTAATAGCCATCTCTGTAACCTGCAACTGTTGCTACCACTTATACAACTGTTCAACAGCTTTTTGCCTCGTGACCTCTTTATCTGGCTGTGTTTCCTCTTTGGCTGCTCTTTTTATGTACTTGAGGAAACATTGTTAATGGATCCTGTTATTTACTGTTTGGCATGTTACAGGCTATTACTTTTATACTGCATTCAACCTCACCTCTGGAGGTGAAAGAGTAATAAAAGGGTAAATGTCAAAGCCAAGTATTATTGTTGAGAAACAACGATAAGACTCTTCTTGTACACAGTGTGATAAGAAGGGTAGAACTGTTCTAAACGCTGCTAAAGTGAAGACTGAGTGATTTTATCTGGCCTTACAACTGACTGTTCTATTAATTTGATTCCATACAAATATAATAATCATTGTTCTCCTACATGCTCATCTACTGTAAGTTGCATTATGGTTCCAAAGTAGATGGTGATTGTAATTTCTTCTTCCTGGACACTAACTTCCATTTGTTGCTATCTGCATCATGTGGCTTGTAAAGTTAAGCCCTGCTATTAACGTGTAACGTCTACTTTGAAGACTGAAACAAGAACTTGAATAGCCAACCTACAACTGAAAATAAAGCATTTATTCCTTGTAAAACTCCACCAGCTAGTGCTACTGAACATACTGTAGCAAAGCAAAGCTACACTTGGCTAAACCAAATGTTCGATTTCTTTTAATGTATAAGGCACACGCATAGTACATGTAATGCTAGCTCCAAAGTAAATACATGAGCAGAAGCTATTTAACTGTTATTGGCTGATCCGACTCTGAATACAGTCAGTAAGA
Organism: Oplegnathus fasciatus; assembly: GCA_003416845.1. Classification (NCBI taxonomy): domain Eukaryota; kingdom Metazoa; phylum Chordata; class Actinopteri; order Centrarchiformes; family Oplegnathidae; genus Oplegnathus; species Oplegnathus fasciatus. Next base: position 486,071 of record NTHP01000289.1, on the reverse strand, counting down.
CTTAAACTAGCCCACTACTGGATTCCGCTTCCTTCTGCTCACCCTTCTGGTCTTAATTACAATTTTCAATTACAGTATGAGCAACACAGTGAAACGTGGAAGCTAACATGCTTCATGCTAACGATAGAAAACTTGTGATTAAGGCAGATAATGAGCCACGATTAAAATGTTTCTCGATAACACGTCTACCTCACAATCAACTAAGTGAGTTCTGAGATGCACCCTTTGGATCCCTGATTATTTCCTTTAGCCTGCTCAGCCCTCTTTCACCTTTGGCTGGAGCCTATTTGATGTCGGGCTTTCTAGGCATGCACCATGACACAAAGACCCAAACCCTCCACCCCCACCCCAACCAGATTCATCCGGCTTATTGGGTTCTTTCAAAGTACATGCCCCTATTTAACAAGCTCAACAGGGTAAAGGAAACTTCCTCAGATTTACCCATCCTGAAAGGTAATATAATTACTTTTTAGGTTGTTGTGATTTCAACACAGTTACAAATGACCTGAACAGAGAAAAAATAGACTCTTACACAAAGTGTGACACCTGTTGTTCTCTTGGGAAGGTGCGACATGTATGACATCAGTACACACAAACTGTACAAACAGGCCGAGGAGATATGTGGAAATGCAAGGTGATGGTATGCAACGACACAACAAGGCTTGGGAGTAGGAGGATCTCCCCTTGGAGTACCGATACCCTCTACTGGCTGAAATGTGTTATATCAACTAGGGACAAATTTCAATCTCTGAGGTGGGGCATCTGCATTTGTCTTGGGATGTCAAAATGCCACAATATCTATATTCATTAAGCATTATCTGAACAGTAAACAACTGGTTTAATGACCTATTAACTGAACATGAATAATTAATTTGTTATGAAATGGGGTAATGTGTTGAAATTGCACAGGGCCTGGTAGAGTACAGGCTATTGCCACATATGCATTGCAATAAAGTGCACTGCTAAATGCATTCATATGATACTGGACAAAGAGTATCACATTAAGTTATATCATCTAAAGTTAGAAAATATGCAACATGCAGTGCTTGCAGATCATGTCCCAATGACTGTTAAAGGATCAGTCAACTCACACAAATTATAAAAAAAAACCTCACTTTATTTTCTATTTAATCTTTTTTTTTTTTACTGAAGTACTATTTTCTCACTAGTGGTATCTGTCCATGCAAGGATTTTTGGTTTTCTTTTGCTGAGACACTGACTAAGATTTCTGACACCAACCCAATAAAATTGGGAAAAATGGAATTTGGTTTGTGGTGGCAACTGTGGTACCAAATGATGGAACTTCATGAAGTCTTTTTCTCATTTGTAGGAATCTAAATCTCCTTTAAATGTTAATGTGGGATGTTTAAAAAAAAAAAGTAATCTCTTTTGAAAAACATATTTTCCCAGGCAGGGTATACACAAATACTGTTTTTGAAAATGTCTAAGTTTTCTTTGCATGATGTTATTGCTTTATATTGAGGTTTCTTGCCTCTTTTTGTCTCACAGACTTCGAGTTTATAACTTGTGCAAAACGAATTCTGAGTGGTCTCATTTCACCAACATGTTATACATGAGTCATTATCACACTAATGAAGCTGCATGACTTCATTTTCATACTTATGTCACTGTATTCTGAGAAGAACAAAAACAGTGACCTGAGGCTGCTTTGCCAGAAAGACCACATTAAGAAGTTAGTAAACAATCCAGCCAGGTCAAGTAAAGGTGGGATTCAAAGGGCAGAGCGGTCACATATATCCTACTAAGATGTTGGTCCTCTATTAGTTCTGTAATCACAATGCTCTGAGCCGGCTCCTTAGAGCTTCATCTTTAGCTGCCGGCCTGGTCCGGATCAAGTATTTAGTTTGATAAGTACGGTTTACCGGGGATCACACGCTGCAGACAGGCAGGTTAGCCAAAGGAAGGACTATCCCCCTGAAGGTGATTAAGTACCTAAAGAAAGGTTGGGTGAGAGGCATAAGACAACTAAGTTCATCATTTTGCACGCTCTATGCAGATAGAGCTCATGATCGGATCAAACAAAACAAGATCACAATTGGTCCAACCTGTTTCCTCTGCTCTCACAGTGCACATGCATAACAATGTCACATACAGTAGTCAAATAAAACGTAAATACATTCCCAGTGAGACTGAATTTATGTTCTCAATTTCTTTTTAATTTTCTTTCTGATTCCATTTGCCATCTGTATTTTTTGCCTGACTGATCAATTGAAGAAAAATATAAAACGGCATGCCTCATTATCATGTCATGACAAAGACAGCCAGCAGGCCAGTTACATTGTCAGGCACTGTTGTAATAAACTGGATTCACTGGCTACACCAAAGCTCCTCACTGGTTCTTCAGAGCAGACCCATAGGCTCTACAGTTTGACTGGGAGAAAAATATAAAAAATATATAAATATCAGTGTAGGGAAAAAAATAAACCTCAAAACGCAGGTCATTTCAGACTTGAGGGGGAATATATCCAAAGCTCACTGACAGAGTAGCATTTGTATTTCCAGTAACTGCATTTTGTAAACACCCTTCCTGGAGAAAATAGGTATGATGACAAGTGCGAAATTCTGGATTGACAGTATATTATACCATTTTGTGAAATGCAAATAACTAATTGGCTCTGAATGTTCATACATTTTTCCAAGTGAAGCCATTTCAGAGTGACTCCAATCAACTCTATGGCTATTTGCGTTTGGGATGAGCTAGAGAGCTTGTCTGCATTTAATAAAATGAACAAAAGTGCCACTAAAATTCCATTTACATAACATGTGTTATGAAAGGACAAAGGAAACTGGTCAACAATTATTTCCACCAATGTTCAAATAAAATCCTTAGAAAGGTTGTGTAAAGAATTCAAAGATTAGCTTGCCCTTTCAAAATAGCTTCCGTCTTTGTTGCATTGACACTAGACCAGTTTTCCATCCTTGAATCTCAAATCAGATCTCAAAGAGCTCATCAATGAAAGGTGCCAATAACTTCAAGCTAAGCCGTGTCATTCAAGCCTGTAATTAATGATAGTTGCGATTGCTTTCTTATACTACATCTTGATTTGCATGCATTTCTTAATGAATACAACAAAGCTTCTGCCCTTAGGTTAAGCAACTGAGGTGTAAAAACAGGCCTTGCCATTGCAACGCAATCTCAGTAAATCTGGGCACCAGGTGTCCTTAGAGCAGGTGTTGGATTACCAGCCGGCGTTTCCAGGACACAACCCTGTGTCCTGCGAGGTAAGCGTACAGTAAGAGGACTAAGCACAGGTAAGAAAGGTAAACTTGGGGATTTAGGTCCTCAGCTCTGACTCCAAAGAGTCTTAGCAGGTGATTTGTGGCTCATCCCCTTGGGGCTTAGGCTGTGACGATCTGACAAAGCCCAACCATCAAATCAGGTGTCTACTTAACGCAGCGCAGCCAGGTTGATCGGGGAGATGGCTGAAGAACAGGTCACACATCCTGTCAGTGTAGCTGTTTGAAAGGGTATTTAAAGGGTGATCCCATTATGCTGGATTGAAAACTCCATAATGTGTTCCAAAACAGGTCCAGGAAGGATTCTGACAGCAGCTATTGGCAGGGAACATTTACAGAACGTACGCTGACACGTACCAAGATTGTTTTCATCATGTAGGAGGGCCTAACCTGTAGTCGTGTTGGTCTGAGAGAATGATTGAACAGATGTCACGGAAGCCAACTGCAGACTACGGGACATTCAAAATGTCTGAATTTCCGGACTGCTCACATGTCATGATAATTTTAGCTCCAGGCTATTGTCATGTTGACGTGGGGGCACCTGAAAAACCCTAAGTGATCTCAGAGGGCATGAGCATGATTGTTGGATTGTCTACTTTGGAACATTACAAAAATTGTTGGAAGCAGCCTCCTCACTTCTTCCTCATCCCAGTATCAAAAATGGGGTTTCACACTGTTAGACGATCCGTCAAGCAATTTGTTTGGAGCACAAGGGCATAATCTGTAATCCGGCTGTTTTTGTTTTTTCCTTTTGACTGGGACAGTCTTATAGTCTTCACTGGACTTTAGATAGAGGTTCTGTTTCTGTCACTAAACAAAGTGGGTACCATCTTTGTGCTAGAAATGCTACATTGCTGAGCAACAGGATCATTTGAGTGTTGCATGACTGCTAGAAAAGTTATGAAGAAAGAATGTGGGGTCATACAGGAAAAGCAACAAGTTTCTGTGTCTCCAGTGTAATAGCCTTTTGAGAGCATGACTAGTCTCACTTGTGTGAGCCAGCTGTCTATCCTTTATCATCTCAAGTGTTTGTTTAGAGTCTTGTCATGTAGCCCTTGGCTTCTATCATGAGGTAGTGAAGGCAAAACAAGCTGAGTGATTATCATCGCCAGTGCCAGGAAGGGTGGGCAACGGCGGTGGAGCTTATCACGTCCATCTTGCAATCCCTTTTCGTTGTGACCTAAACTCATTTGCACCTCCTCTACTCCTGGCCCCAGAGCCTCATGTCTGATGTGAGAGCATGACACCTCCCCTTCCGTTGCCTTCTCCCTGCAGGCCACACTCCTCGTCAAATGAAGTCTAAACAAGCACAATTACAGTTAACGGGCTGGATAGGATCTATGTCCTCTTTCTGCCTTCGAAAAACATCCGCTCACCCTGCAAACACACCTCTTGAGGTTTCTGCATAGTGGAAGCAAGGATGTATCCAATTTTAACTGCTTCAGCTTTTAGCTTTTCCTGACACCAGATGTCTCAATCATTCAAAACAAGGAGTTGGATGAAAGGGTGTGTTATGTGAAGAAGTCGGAGTGTAGGAACTGCCATCGCTGATGGCTTAGATAGCACAAGCATGGAGCCGAGGTTTGCTATCACTGACACTCATCTCACACAAACACACACAGCCCAAACAATGACTAGCAACATTTCTGATAACACAAACAACATCCTGACATAATTACACAATCAGGAAATTAACAAGACAGTGTGTCTGCCGCAGCAGGAGCATGTGCCCTACACTGTATGTGAGAGAGAGAGGAAGACAGAGAGGATGGGTGGGAGGGAGAACACCACTTTGAGTGCAGGTTCCCTGAGGTGCAGGCCGCTCTGTGCACCCACACAGATCACTATCTGGCTGGGTCGGGAGATGACAAGGGGGATAGCCACTAGAGGTGGAAGAAATATTCGGATCTATTACTAAAGTAAAGGGGCAAGTGCATAATGTAAAGAATTTGAAGTATCAAAAAGTGCTCATTATGCAGAGAAAATGGCCTCTCCCTGCGTTATATTACTGGATTATTATCAATGCTGCATTAACATCTTTTAATGTTATAACTTGTTGAGATGGAGCTCATTTTAACTACTTTATATACTGTTAAGGTAATGTAGTATACTGTAAAATAATGTGTTCAATTTTATATAGTCATTATAGCTTTTCAAAATCCTAATCTACAAAGTAACTATAGCTATCAGACAAATGTAGTCAAGTAAAAAGTATACAATATTTCCCTCTTAAATGTAGTGGGGTGGAAGTTTAAAGCAGCACAAAATGGAAATACTAAAGTAAAGAATGTGTACCTCAAACTGGTACTTAAGCAGAGTACTAAATATACTCAGTTATACACACCATTCAAACACAGCTACAATATGTACTGACTATTAAAAATAAAAAGTTGTTTCATGTCTCCCAACTACTTGCTACGTTGCTGTGAGATCTGGTGTGGATGCTCATTGTCCCAGGAGGATGATTCCTAATGATTTTGGTGACTGCATGACATTTTCTTTAGCTTCACAATCAGGCTGAGATTTTAACTTGTACACAACAAAATGTTAAAATTACATTAAATAAAATTAAATAAAATTACTTACATAGTCAGAATCTTAAACCTCTATTTTCCATTGTATTTCCTCTTAAAAATATTCCTGCGCAAAGGAAACACTTAATTCATTCCACAAACTTGATGATTTTAGTTCTGCATAATCTGTAGTTTATTGTATTTAATGTATATGTAACAGCATCTGTCGTTTTAACAAGTGCACTAAAGTGACATATATTTATGTTCAAGTGACAAAACCCTCTAGTGGCTGTAGGAGTTATGATGGGGCGGATGGATTCAACAAAACGTCGGACTTTAACAAGGTCCTCTAACCTTACCACAGTAGTAATTCTTACCCAAACCATGATCTGTCTCTGACCTTCATTAAATACTTCTTTTAACCCAAACCATTATCTTTCCCTAAAGCTAACCAATTTGTGTTCGTGCCTAACCCGACCTTAGCATGTCACCAACGGTGATTTGCAACGGTTTTGGAAGGCAATGATGTTGTCCTGACGATAGGGGCATCAGATCAGAAAACACTAGTATGTATCATCCTAAAGGGAACACAATTAACACATTCTATCATTTAATCTTGAGTATGTCAAACGCATGTACCATGGCAGATAACACCACTAGAGGCTGAAGTGCAAAATGCAGATGTCATCAGTAGTTAAGATTAATGATGACTGAACATTATCAAAGTCCACTGTGATCAAGCAGGCGAATTAGTGTCTTGTTTAAGTATTCAATAACCTTTGTTACATTTGTATGAAGTAAGTATTGACTGGGTGGAGGAAAAATTATTAGGACAGTGATCCATGACAGTCCATTTCTCAAAGTCAATGAATACAAAGGCCTGACTGCAAATTAATGAGTTCTCTCAGATTGCCTCTCGTTCCAAAGCTTACTTTTCCATTAGCACTGAGTGCTGCTGAAAGGCCAAAACTGGATAGGGCTTTAGCTGAGACACAGCTGTCAAGCAGGCTAAGAGAGCAAACATTACACTTTTATCCATACCTATGTGCAAACACACACACAGACAGGCAAGCAAACACATGTGTGCGCAAACACAATTCAAAAGGTGAGAGGTAGAGCTCTCCCTGACACCCACAGGTCCTGCCACCTGAGAATTTTTTTAAGGTTTAAGCTCCACTCCTTTGTTTGCAGCTTATTCTTCTCGCTTCTGCATGTGTTTGTCTCGCTGCTGTTTGTGTCAAAGTGTGTGCTTACTAGGTGAGAGTGTGCGGGGATGTTTTTGTTCAGATGACATGAGAGTTTATTTTGTCGAATCCCTGTGTTTGGTTTCTACGCTTCAGGAGTTGACACCCTTAGAGACTATTCTCATCAATTTTTGAATCAGTCACAAGCAGCAGCAAGTTCATCAAAACAAAAAGGTGTTTTGCTGAGTTTAAACCTGATAAGTAGAAAATCAACAGGCTTGTTTATACAAAAAAGCTAGTCAGTGCCGTATGCTGCTGGTTTTCTGATGGAACCTGACTTTGGTAGGAAGCTACACATAAGATAAGATAAGATAAGATACACTTTTATTGATCCCCATCGGGGAAATTTGGTTGTTGCAGCTGCATGACAGAAATAAAATACCAACAAGAATAAGAGGAGCAACTGAATATTGCTCTGGATTCTAAAGTAGGCTTCAAATGAATTGGATGACATGTCATGTGACCGTGTCTAAAGGCAAGAGTGTTTAAACCTGTTCCCAAATGACCATACTTGCATGTCAGTGTAGTCTTGACCCAATGAATCGTACAAATTGAGGTTTGGCGCACACTTTTGGACAGTATCCTCGGAGGCATTCATGGTGTTGCACACTAGTAGTCGTGTGACAAATAAAAAAAGGGAGCTTGGAAGAGAAGTTGAAACCCTGCTTTACTTAAACACCTGCACACACTTGGCCAATTGCTGCGTAAAATGGGCGCGATTGCCAGATTGTCAGTTTTGTGTAGTTACAGAAACTGTTGAATGCAGCCTCCTTCGGGTCCATGGATTTGGACGGAGATGCTTTTAGATGATCCAAAAAGCACTTTGTTTTAAGCATACTGAGGCATTAAAGTTCAACATGCACAGGCCGTGTCTGAAGCGTAGCATCATTTGATGCTGTTGCTTCTCTGGAACATTGACGTGCGTTGATGCCAAGAAACAGGACTGTGGTGTATCCTGACAAGTTGATGCACATCAACCTGCGATAATGCTCATCAAGGCACCACTGATGTGTGGGCTTTAAAAGAAAACTAAGGATGGATTTTGACACATCGTTCAGTTGAAGTCCAGTATGTATTAATATGTACTACACAGTGAAAACACAGCTGTATAATTAAGAGAGTCACAAAACGTGACAAAAAGTGGTGACAGTTACTTCTGTCAAATATGATTTGACATGTCTGATTCTGTAGGATTTGACATATCACCAAAGAGCAACACACTGTTGCCAGTTTATTACTTAGCTAAAAGGTGTTTCTAATATTTTTTCCACCCAATTTATACCAGTGATGGTAGACCTCTCAGTATAACACAGTACAATTCACAACATAACACCAACACCAACAACTACAGCCTCCAACATGACCATGAATTTGAACCTGTCTAAAACAGTTTCAACAAACTAATAAATGGTCGACTAAATGTATATATCAGCTGAATCGGTGAAGAGAAAGTTCACTGTCGCAACAGTTCACTGTGGAAAGGGTCCAAGTCAAAGAGGATAAAATAATTTAAATTCCAAATACTGTCAAACTGTGCATGACTGTAAATCATCAGTGATCCCTTTTCTCATCTCAGCAAAGAGGCATAAGGGCCAGATAATGAAAATCAAAGCTAAGCCATCACAACCTATGAATCTTAGAGAGGCGGTCTGCTGATGTCATCTCTGTTGGCATTTTTCAAAATAGACTCCCCTCATGGCTCCTCCTCACCCAGTGGCACCGTGAGCAAAACACACTAGTCTGGCTACAATCTATCTCCACGTGTTTATGTGGTAGGCTGAAGTGCTGCCATAATAGTAAATGGTTTCAGAACAACCCCAGGCTCAGCCGGGGCTCTACTCTATAGATCAACTGCACACAGAGCGGTGACCTATCTTTTCCTGCAAACTGGTGTTGTTAATGGTTCATCCCCAGGGATAGCAGTGTTGGTTTAGGCCCACAAATGCTCTGCTTGTGTCATTATAAATGGTGTCTCCGTCCTGGGACCCTTGGTTGTCTCATTAACTTGTTTCAACATTCTTTCATGCACTTAATTTCAGCAACAGTAACTCTGGACAGATTGGCAAAACAAAAGTGACAAGATGAACTGAACGATGGCAGTGCATTGTTGTCTCTGGGTAAGCCACTCACTTTAGAGAGCTTTGTTGGGACAGCAAATGAGCAGAATTAGCTTAAGAAACAGATGTCTCTTTATTGCGGCGGACACAATAGACATCACGGAAAAACCTAGCAACAAAGCCCAATGGTAAGCCTTTGGAGGCTAGTATACTATTCACTGCTTCATCACGGGTCTCTACATACAAAGTAGGGAAACAGTGCCCCACTCTGTCCACAATGAGTAACACAAATGGGACAGTAAGGCAGTGTGTCAAGGGCAATAAAGCTTAAAGACTCAAGCCGGAGGTGGTCAAAGGCAAAGACAGCAAGTCTGCAACACCTTTGTGTTGCAGAAAAATGATTATTAGATTGCCTCATGATCAGCACACACAGATGCATGCACACAAAAACACAGGCTGCCCTAATAAGTGGAGACATAGCCATTATAAGCACAACAGGGGTGCAAGGGGCTTTGTCCCCCTAAAACTGGGTCATGATTGAAAACCACAAGAAGAGAGACATACAGTACAAATTAGTTGTAGGGGTGGGTGCCCATGTTCTCCGACACTGTCACCTGCCCACCCTCTTTGCACATGACTCTGTTTGGCTGACATTTCACACAGTTGGGATGAGACTACCTTAAACCTCCTTTTGTGTTTCTGTCAATAATCATGTTTGCACTCTCATGATCCTATGGCTTTAGCTCTGGTAAGTTATTTGCTGCTGCACCCCTACCACCTACATGACTGACTGATGTATGGCTTTCCTGGTACACAGCGGTTACTGACATGTTTTCTTTTCTTTGCTGCCTTTCATCTCTTCATTCTGTTTTGATTCTGCTTTACAGTTTTTGAGCAAATAATGTCTATGAAAAACAGCATAACACAAAAACAGTAAGAGTGAAAATAGGAAAGAAATGCTTGGAAGTTCATGTTAGGATACATGTTGACAACATAAGCATTTTTATATGACAATCATGTTAGGAGTGCCTGTCCTTATGATACAGAATGAAGCAGGTATTTGGTACAAGTTGTCATACTGAGTTTTGGTTTCAGGATGATAGCATATATATTTTGATGTCTCGTTCGATCAGATAGGATTTTCAAGTGGGTATATGCTCAATTCAGTGGAAAAGCCATCCGTTTCTTATCTACATGTGAACATGTAGGCCCCTTTCAAAGAACTATATTTTTATTGCACATGAAAAATAGATGGCAATTTCTGGGCTAGCTCAGGTTAGCTTCGTCTGCATAACGTGTTGATGCAGTTGAGTTTCTTTTACTGGTCTGTTTGAAAAAACTAAAATATGATATCTATATCTAACGACATTAGGATGATGTTAATTAACAAGCTAATAATGTGACATGATCATTTTGCAAGGCAAAGTGTGCAAAGGATGGGACTAATGGGGCCGCGTAAATTATAATTTTGTACTAATGGCAGAAAGTGCTTTATAGCCAGAAATACCAGAACAAACCCAGGTGGCTGGGCAGCTTAGTTCTTAGCACTGTCATCTCACAGCAAGGTGTGTTACTTGGTAGACTGCCGGTACCTTTCTGTGTGGAGTTTGCATGTTCATCCTGTATCCATGTGGCTTTCTTGTGCTCCAGTTTCCTCCCACAGTCCTAAAAGGTTAGGTAAAGTGGAGACTCTAAATTGTGTGTAGGTAATATTATGAGCATGAATGGATATCCGTATGTGTTAGCCCTTAAATAGACTGGGGACCTGTCCAGGGTGTACCTGGCCTCTGGCATGTATGCTGGGATCAACAAGTCCTCCAAATTAAACTACAAAATCATTTTGAACTGCCTTCTAGCACGACTCATAGAAGCATTTTCTGAACTGACACTCCTATCTGCAGGATGACATAATTTGTCTGCACCTTCGAAAACCGTTACAAATCACTGTTTGTTAGGTTTAGGCACGAAAACAATTTGGTTAGGGTTAGGGAAAGATCATGTATCCCTGTGTTGCTACTTTGTTAAGGTTAGGGGTGCTTTGTCATGATAGTTACAATAATAGCTACATGGTTAAGATACGGAACGATCATAGCCATGGTTAAAAGTAACCCACGTTGACTTGCAGGAACAGGAAACGAACAGTGATCTCCAGTGTTCAAGCCCGATGTTTTGTTGACTTAACTATCCAGCGCAACCTTTGTCGCTCTATAATAACGTCACCTCACTTCCTCCTTTACTCCAGACAGAGTCATAATTCCTACAGCCAATAGAGGGCTTTGTTGATGGTTTATCAGAGACTCCATACTGGGTATTTGGTAAGGGCCTTTCTCATTCCAGGCAGTCTAACATCAATGCTATCTACAATTAGTAGCAATACCTACAAGTAAGAATCTTTCAGACGAGGCTGCATACCAAGTAACATCTCCGGTTAGATTCTGGCTGGAGACCTTTGTTGCATGCCATTCATTCTCTCCCTTCATTTCCTGTCACCTCAATACTGTACACTGTAAAAAATAAAGCCAAAAATGTTAGAAATGTTTTTTTACTGATACTGTGTCATATTACAACTTATGCTTCCACTCCAGGGTTTTCCTGCCATTACACAGCCTAGGCGCAACGCAGCGCCTTTGCGCCCCGCCTAAGCCGTATGAACGTAAAAACACATGGAGATGGCCTGTCTCATGCCTGTCACAGTGGGCTGGAATCGCAGAAGACAAATTTTGGTGAGTAGCCAAACGTACCAAACATTGTCATCTACGCTATCTTCCTCCCTCTCTCACCTTTTCTCAGCCAATGTACGGCGTCTAAGAAAACAAAGGGCATATTCAGTTATCATTCTAAAGATTGTGACTGTTAGCTATCGACCTATCTAGCTAGCATAATTCACCACAGTGAAGCAGCCGAGCGCTCTCTACGAGTGAATTTTTGTCAACTAGCCAGCCAAAAGTTGGCTTAAACTGATCACTGTAAACACTGGTAAAACGGTGTAAATCTCACTGAATGGGAAATAAATGAGTTGACTAGAAAGTATGCAAGCCCTCAAGAAGACTGTCGCTTAAGTACTGTGCCTGTGTTATAAATGTTCATTTTCTATACACTGTGAATCCATAACATGCATTTTCGCGGTAGCCCATCTACTGTATGCACCGGTGTCATTGTCATCAGTTTATCGGCCCCGAGCAGTGGAAAACAAATCAATAACACAACAATAGTAGTTAGTAACATGCTCATGGCGTTATGTTTTGAACACACCTGAGGCACCTGATGCAACTCACCAGCCCTAACTGTTGGATCAGGGCTTGAGCATCAGCTGGTTCAGGTGTGCTAGAGCAGAGAGAACTGGACAATGGGCAGGTAGGGGTGCCTGGAGGTCTGGAGTTGGGAACCCAGGGTCTAGGCTACAGGTATTATTATTAATTATAGCAGGTTTTTGTCTTTAAGCTTTTTGGGCGTTATCTATAGTAATAATAATGGTCCAAAATGATGTGAAATTGCATAGTTTTAAGTAAAAAACCATCAACTCCCCCAAAACCCAACAGCTGCTCAGCACCTAAGCCCTCTAAAAACCTACGGAAGAGCCTGCACTCATATTTCAGTTTTAAAGTTGGACTTCTGTTGACAGGATTTAGTGAATACTGATACATGGGTGTGAAGATGTGTAGTAAACTTAAAACCAAAGTCATCTCAAAATTACCACCCAACAACATGAAATACAGTACATATGATTGGGTATTGTGCAACTTCCGAAACTCTAGATAAAATGGCCTTAAGACAGAAGGAGTTTGAGGCCAGCGCTGGGATTATACGACAGGTCCTGAGGACCATTACAGAGATCTAATGAAGGTTACATGATGCACTGATGCAGAATATAACCCATGACCCTTTGACCATGGTCACAGGGGGGCAGAGAAGGTTTAAGTTATGGGTTTAGGGAATATCACCCCCATACTACTAGATAGCTGTCAGTATCAATTAGTTTTCATCACCAATGGATGAGTTGAAAGATTAAGGGAAAAAAAGCTGCGCATCGAAACACTAATCAGGTAATCTTAACAATGGTTACTAATTCCAATTGACCTTTGGCTGAACTTCTGTGAACTCTGTGTCTTCGGAAAAATCTCACATTTACTGTGACCTCAACTATATTACTTTCGCTTATGATTTAAATAGCATTGTTGATGCTGGAGCTTTAATAGGATAAGTTGTCAAAAATGACCACTAACACTTGTTACTGTAGCTCTGACTAAGTCTCGCCTTTTCACAAATGGAGTTCATAAACCACAGCAGTAAAATGTCTCTTTTTTTCTGCAGAATTTAATAAATTAAAGGTACAAAATATTTACGAAGGATTTACTCCTTTGCCTCCAAATGTTTTGTAAATGAAGCCCCCATATTATGCATCATAGAGGCAAAGATTTGCTACCAACTACCAAAAGGCAATGGTAATTACGATAATTTCCGAGAACAATGTCTAGTGTAAATCATTAATAAGAAAGAGCAGCTATTGGCTGAAAACAACAACACACCAAGTCAACAGATCAGTGGTTTGCAGATGATAGCAGCATTTACACCAGACGTCACTAAATAAAACACAATGGGTTGAGTTGGTGTGTGCATGTTGTAACGTGAATTGAGACGCCAAAACACTGCACTGTGGTTATATTGATCATAAAAGGCAGGATTTTACAACTGCAGAAAGTTATCACAGCTGCAATCATTTCAACGATTGTGAGGTAAACAAAAGAATTGTGCTGTACATGTTACAAGGCATACTACATGTACTGTACATGTATATGCATAGGCATGTGCACTGGCATGTATTTAACAGGCCAATGCAGTACCTGGCTGAAGAACTACGGACTGCCACCAAGCAAAAAGAACAACAGAAGCAGAGTAGGGATTTCTGACACAACTTCACCTACTTCCAAGGTGCATAGAGAAGGGAAAAAATCTGAAGACATTAAAACTTTGTAGTACAAAGAACAACTTTATTGTCAGACCAACTTGAAGGCTTGTGGCCTTCATGATGACCCTGATGAGCCGAAACACGTTGAACTGACAATGCAGTTATTCTTTGTTCAGGTTAGTGTGTTTAAAAAATGAGAAAATTTAACCAGGTTGCTCAGTTTCTATAGCGAACCATTAGTATTCATTTGGAGTCATGTTTCTGGCCACGAGGTGAATGCAAGTCCAATATTAACTCTCTCTTTTTGGTCTCCACAAGCTCCTGAGGAAAATATCTGGTTCTTTAGCTGCTAAATGTTCCACTATGTTCAACAGCTAGTTGCTAATTGGGCCTGTCTGCCATTTGGTGCTGGGCTGGTAGCATACAGTGGATTTTTAGAGCTTTTTCTCTAAAAACAGCTCCCTAATGGTGCCAGAAACAAAGCTGGAGAGAAATAAACAGTAAAGTTGCAGGCCGGAAAACCAACTCCATACACATCTTCATGAGTGTATGGAGTTTGCTCAGTTGTGATGGACAGTCTCCATAACAATTAGATGTGGTTGAAAGCACTGGAAAAAGCTGGTAAGTAGATCTTGAATTAAGATTGTTTTTGTCAAACTGGCCAAGGTCAAGAATGAACTTTTACGCTCAACACTGAAAATTATTTCAATCACATCTAACTGAAAATTTGTCTCACCCACATCATAGTCAGCAAAACAGGGCAGAGATAGAGCAGTGTCATTTCTCACAGGAAGAACCTGTGTCCTTTCATAAAAGTAGCCGCACAAACACAAGCATACAGACAAATGCACACTTACTAAGCCATGCTTTCATTACAAAAAATAAAAGGCTGTAGGTTTGTTGAGTACATTTAGAGAAAGTCACCTACAAAGTCAGCTAGGAAGGCAAATATAAAAAGAGATGGGCTTTTGGAATTGAAGAAACAATGAATCAGAAAAGCAACTTCAAGCGGCACCTGTTCTGGAGCAGGAGAACCAGGGTGGAGGATTGGAAGGGACAAAGGCTGAGCATTATGCTGCTGTTATAAAGAGCTGGTAAGCCTGTTTGCTTTAGAGGTGTTGTCCGGTTGCCCCAGCGGCTATGTATAGTGGGGACGCCCGTGGCCTTTGTTTTCTGACACGAACAGGGGGTGAGTTGTGGACACTGATGCGTGACTGAATTCCTATTAGACTGGTAGTACTGGGAGAGTTTCTAGAGGACACCTGCATCATCAGCTCTATGCTGTATAGCATGAATATGTGTGATGCAGTTAAACTGATAAGGGTTTCTGAAAATGGGTCATAATACTATAATGTTTGTAGTGAACATAAGCTTAATATGTTGCCTAAAATTTACAAGAACTCAGCATTTTATTCTTTTCAGGCTGGAAGAGCTGAAACAAGATATAGCTGAAACTCTTGGGTCATTTTCCTACCGATTAAATGATAATTCCACTTTATCACAACTTGGGCAAAAGTCAAGTTCATTGCTGAGGTCTCAGAACATGACAATGTCACTAAAAATAAGTCAGATGGGGCAAGAAACATGAACAGTCAGACAATCAGACAGGTTTTGAATGAATCCTCAAATTAGTCAAATGTACTGAACATATAAAATGAACACAATGGAACATTTTTTTTAACCCAAATTGTCTGTTGTAAACACCCATCACAGTTTACACACCAGCTTCCTGGTTCAATTTTTACCTACCCTATTTACCTGCAGTTGTGCAACGTTTTCTTGCGCAATGATTTTTACCGTCATTTCAGGTGAGCTCACCTTTAGTTTTACCTCCCAACAAAGTAGTTTAGATAATCTGGATAAGCTGCTGACTTGTGTACAAATTGTCTGATTAACTGATTGCTCAAGACTTTAATGTAGCCATGGTGGCATTTTTCCAGATTTCATCAATTACTATGGTGAATACAATGTTATTATTACCAGTAAAATGAAAACTGTGAATATAAGACCCCAGATGTAATAAACCAGAATTATCCTTTAAATTAAATTTAAGTGGGTTGGGAGATCTGCAACATATTTTGGACATAAAATGAAGAATCGTCATCTCACAAACTGTATCATTAAATGTGTCAACAAACAAAAAGTTCATATCTTCACTGATTGGTTTTGTTTGATTTAGTCAGTGAGGCACCTCTGTCATAATACATGGGACATTACATTGACTTATCAGTTGATAAAAGGCACATTTGGAGGGAGGCTAATATGAGCCGGATGAATTATCATTTATGAGTTCCTAACTTTGCGGTTACAGCACAAGTTTGTGTTTCATATGTGAAGAATGGCTGCAGCTTATGATTATTTTCATTATTGATTCATCTATTGATTTTTGATTACCTGATTTATAATTTAGTCTATGAAATATCAAAAAAATAGTTAAAAAAATGCCAAATACAATTTCCCTGAGCTCGAGGCAGACATCTTCAAATATCTTCTTTTGTCTCAGTTTACACGTCTATAAAACAGAAAGAAGCAGAAAATCATCATGTCGGAGGAGCTGGAACCAGCGAATGTTTGGCTTTTCTGCTTGATAATTGACTTAAATGGTTAACTGAAATTGTTGCAGTTGAATTTTTTGTTAATCCACTTCACTTAATCAATGAACTGTTGCAACTCTAATTTAATATATATTTATTTATATATGTTATTTATATACATATCACATGCAAGGAGTCAAACCTAGAGGTATACATTTGTTTGAGTACAGATGTATTCTAGTAAAAATTAGGCCACAAACTAATTGAAATGGATCATTTCAATCTAAATCTGTGTTGACAGTGTTAAGTTGAGCATCAGCAGCACGCCACCCAATTATACATGTGGGGTAGAAAACACAGATGGGGAAATTCGTAGAGCTCAGCGGCAAGTTTTATCGATGCCTATCTGTCCACACCTCTGTGTCAACCTGCCAGGTCGTCAACAGTAAAACAGGATTAATTCATACTTCAAACGGAGGCGTAGGTGCATTCATGTGCACACTTAGGACTTGTATTCAACACTTACTAACCCTTTTTGAAGTCTGAGCTTGTGCATTCAGCCAGTGCTCCATTATAAATTAGGAAAAGCTGCTGAATGCTCAACGTAGAGCACAGAGAAAGTGGAATCAACCTGTTCAAACAGAGATGGGTTGAGAAGTGTCATTCCCACGACGAGGTGTGCCAGCAAGCTTTGAAAGTGTGATGAGTCAGGGCAAGCTCTCGGGTATGTTGCCACAGAATTAAACACTGAGTGTGTCCTGTTTGATTTTAAGAGCTCCTGTTCTTAAATAGTCTTGTCTGTCAGCACTTACAGATTCCACTAAGAGGCCAGAACAAAGAACTTTCCCGTCATCACTCTGTTGGGATTTTCCTCAGTGTTTCGAATGATTGTGTGTGGTGAGAATAGGTGTGAGGTTATTGGAACAGGGAGGATATAATATGTTGTAAGAAATACAACCATAAAAGGCCAATGCTCTGTCCAGTCCCACATCTGTCGGGGGCATCTATTTGCATGAAGAACCCACAACTTACATTTTTCAGGGGTTTTGCATTCATTAGCGGACCCCTTGAAGCTGTGGCGTGTTTTGACGCACAATGTCCCAACACTTACAATATTTACACAGGTCCGGACCACCAACGGCTTTGTGCTTTCACTCCTCCCATTTCTCAACACATTACCTTGCATATCTGTAAGTCCTAAACTCCAACTTAGCCTTCTGACAAGTAGCTTTCTGACAGCTTTTAATACCTCACCTTTCACCCGCACTTTGTCAAAAGCGAGGCAATCCATCATGTCGAGGAGAGAATAGCGAAGCATTTAGTGGGAGATGAGTGAGAAGTAACATGTTTGATCTGCTGAAATATTTGCAGAAGGATTCCCAAATGTAGGAGTGCTTAAGCGTATCTGAGGGAGTTTCCCCACATCTGCCGAGTGTGAGCAGCAACAGACTGCAAAAACTCCACCCTGGGATCAGAACTGTGCTCAAAACATTTATATTGTTCAGCTTTATTAAAATCTAATGCAACCCTACCACCAGACAGAACGTTGGAGTGGAGTAGAGACAAATTTTTGTAACATTCAATGCCAGTGTTTTGACATAGCAGCAGGTTCCTCTCAGAATCTTAACTACTTTTTGCCATACAATTTCGATCCCTGAAATCTAATTATTATGTTGACACGGAGTAGAATCTTCCGTGATATCACAACTTAAACTCTTGTTCTCTCCAGGGCAGGCTGACACAGTGATGATGAACAAAAAAAAGGTTAAGGCCACCTTCGAGCTTGAGCCCTGCGTGAAAAAACGCAGCCCTCTTATTCATTTTAATGGAGCCAGTCCACCGGCACAGTGGGGGTGCCAAAGCAGGGGGTTCCGGCAAAAAAAGCATGTTGTATATTTGGAAAAATATAAATAGCAAAAAAATGTTGTTGCCGTTAAGCCATGTTTTATGTGTGTCAATTTAAAGTAAACTCTACTGCACTTTATGGGTGAGCTATCGCTCAGTTGTTTTTGCCTGCCTGCTAACTGTGGGTTTTCTTCAAAGAAGCAGCAAATTCCAATTGCATAGACTTGTCATAAGTTTTCTGTGCCTTATGTAAAAAGAGTTATTTGTGATATGAAGCAGATGAATGTAAACCCTAACTCAAGGGTATTTTTAATAGTGAATATATTTCATTTTGAGGTATATTTGAGTGACTGAACTCTATTAGCAATGAACCATTATAAACTATTATAAATATTTAGAGCCAGTTGAAAATAAAATTTTAAACTGAAGGTTGTATTGATGTCTTATTTAGTATAATTTAGATATGACCTGTACTGATAACTGTATGCTACATGCGAACTATTTGGATGTATGACCTGTCTATACTGTAGGTCAGGTTTTTTTGTATCTGGAAGATACAAGATACAAAAGGAGAGCACACGCCGAAGAGTAAAGATGTTCCAGTCGACTGGATGGCGAGCCAAGCTACACACTGTACAGACTGTTACCTCCCTTACTCCCTGCCGTGGTAGGACGGACTATCATACACACATATTTGGGGCCCAACGATCAACGAGCACTTCATTATTTTAGTTGTTATTTTGGGTAAACTTTATTGAGTCAAGTGGCCAATGTCTCAAATACTGTTGTTGTTTTAAGTGTTTCAATACACTTGTTCATTCAAACTTACCCTTGTGTTGGAGCCTCCTTACTGATATTCAAATCTTGTGCTTCTGACACTGGTCCACATTCACATCTTATTGATCTTACTTTGTAATGTGAATGTTGTATTTCTACTGTTTCTACTAGCGATCGTCCGTTGTGCAATGTTTTGGCGTCTGACTTCCTGGATCATATTTCATGGTGTCACTGGTACCTTAAACAACACGCCCCCACCGATGCAGCACCCTGCCTTGTTTTAACACAGGACTGTTTTCGGTCTGAATCCCCGCAAAGTCTAGGATAAAAGCTTGAGTGTACATTCTACCTGTTAGGACTGTTGCCATCTTCACAGTTGAGCTAGACCTTCAGGCACCTAGTAGTTTACAATCCAGTAGCAAGTGGAAAAAGCCTGTGAAGCATTTTCAATGATCTCCACCTTCTCCGTCCTCAACATGAAACAGGTCTGCGACTCGGGAAGACTACACAGAGTCTTTGTGTGCCAATAAGTGACGTCCTAGGGAGAGACAGTTCCCTTTCTTTTTTGCAGAATAACAGGCTAATGAAGCGCTGCTTAAACTACAGAGGTCATCTCCATGGACCAAAACCCTGACTTAAACCCAAGTGCTGTTCCAAAATGAGGAGCAAATGTTTCCCAGGACAGATTTACGAGACACCATTATTTACGGTAATGCAAACTATGCAGCTTAGTAAAACATATGGCGACTAAGAGCAGGTAGGCAATGAAAAGAGATTTGATGCAACTAATCAAGCTGTCAGGTTGTAGAGCTGTCCATGATGGTATGATTTTGTTGTGAGGATCTCATGGTCTTTTAGACAATGTATGATTTTTGTTTTAGAAGTCACATTAGCAAGCAAGATTGATTGTCTGGTTGACATAGAATATACACTTACTTCTTCCAAACAAATGATCTGATCCACAAGATCCTTCTGTGAAGTACTCACATGTCCCAATCTGAGGAATATTTTAATATAAGGACAGGCAGGAGGGTGGGGGGTGGGTTGGTGGGGGGGGGTCACAACCACAGCCATAGCAATTTCCTGTTTCCTGTTCCTGTTTCCTAACGACAGTCAGCGTTGTTTTCTTTTAACCATGACACAATCGTTCCATAACTATAGTAACACGTAACCAAGTAACCAAGTAGTTCTAGTTCCTAAACCTAACCATACCTCAACCACAGCAGTAGCAGATCACATGAAGCATTTATGTAACGGACACATGCAATGGTACTGACAAACAAGGTGGTCCATGCTGATAGGATCATCAAATCAGAAAACGCTCATACAGTGTGTGCCGTTTTGGAAGGCAATGACAAACAGCATGTTTTTTGGATCCGTTTGGAGGACTTGTTGGAGACAAACAAGAGTCTTTAGCCACACGAGAGGCTCTGTGAGGCTGTTCTTCGGCACAGTGGTGCTTTGAGCTAAATGCTGACATCGGCACGCAAACATGCTCACAATGACAATGTTAACATGCTGATGATAAGCAGGTATAATGTTTACCATCTTAGTTTTACATGTTAGTGTGCAACATTTGCTAATTAGCACAAACACAACAGACACAAAAACAAAGCTGAGGCTGATGGGAATGTCATTACTTTTGCAGGTATTTTGTCATAAACCAAAGTTTTGACCTGATGGTGGCGTTTGAGGAAAAACAGGGAAATCATCAAAGTCATAAGCATGAGTCATCTGGTAACCATGAATGTCTGTACTAAATTGTGTGGCAATCCATCTGGTAGATGTTGGGGTATTTCACAGGATAAGTCACAATCTGACCTGGTGATGGAGCCAGTGGAAAGTCAGGGGATCACCAAAGTCATCAGCATTCATCCTCTGGGAACCATGGATATCTGTACCAAATTTCACTCCAATCCATCCAATATTTCACTAAAGGCCAAAGATGTCAACCTGCTGGTGGTGCTAGAGGAAAAGTCAGGGGAACACCAAAGCAAGCAGGATTCATTCTTTAAGGACCATTAATGTCTGTACAAAATTTCCAGAAAATCCATCCAATAGTTGTTGAGAGTTGTTGAGCCAAATTTAACTCTTACTTCGGTCTAGAGCAGATCAATCAATGCTATCGACTGGTTTATGTGGCAGAGTGACACATCTTAGTACATCCCCAATAAAAGAAGTTCAATTGTATTGATTGAAAAAAGGATAGTGACATAGCTACTCAGAAATCAATAGGGGAAGAAACAAAATTGAGCTGGATAATCATTTCCCACTCTTTTAGGCTTTGCATTATCAAATCGAAATCAGTATAAGAGTGTTAAAATCAATGTAAATGATGGCCAATTTTCATAAACTGAAGCAGAGATTCATACATGAAAGCATGCTCTCTTAAATAAACTCACACACAACTTAGCAATATGGACGAACACATGACTAGACAAAATTACGTACAACTAGACAACAAATACTAAAAAACTTCAACATGATACTACACAAAGACGTTAAGCAGTTTAATGGATCAGAGTTTCTTATCCCTGTCAGTGTTCCGCCATTAACGGGGTGAGGTTACATAAATGGCTAATTGCCAGTCCTTAATGCTCTCCTGCTGAGACCTTACTATAATATGTACAACTAAAAAGGCATCAGGCTTTCAGCTAACAAATGGATGCCACAATCACACTTATAGCATTAACCAGCTTATGGTGTAAGCACACTAACATGAGCCCAAACAACGGATGTCTATATCAAGATTAGTCAACTTATAAAACTACATAGGCAGATTAGGTGTCTAATTCCACTGACCATCTGAAACAAATCTGGGTTTATTATCCAAGGAGCTCCAAACCTATGACTCAAGCCAAGTTCTAACAGCTGCTCCAGCAGACAGATTGCTAAAGACCCTCTACTACCAGATGATCCGGTCAAGCAATCCTTATCAGGCTACATACGCTTAAAGAAATCAATTTCATTAGCTATTCACCTAACGAATGCCTTCCTAGACAACCCCTCTCATCCTCTGCATGACGAGCTGTGGCAGATGGGCAGCTCATTCAGCCACCAGATAACCCACCCAGGTGCAAAACAGAGTGCTTCATCAGACATCAGACTGTACAACGGCAGTGTGGACCAGAGACTGTTATCAACTCCCCCTCACACTACTCTCTCCCTCGCCAGTGTCTTTGCTGGACTTGGACTTAATTTACAAATACTGCACAAAATTCACGTACACTAAGATATAGATTATAATACACTTATCCTATATTATTATAATTCATTATATATTACATTGTACTCTACTATGCTTATGCTCTACTTATTTATTGTATACATGTATTTATTGTATCTCATATTTCTGTACATACTATATTATGTCATTCTATATCTGCATTTCACCCTACATCATACTTATCCCATACTATATTAGACTACACTATTTTACAATATATCCGGTTATAATATATATATATATATATATATATATATATATATATAGATAGATAGATAGATAATATGTTACACTGTTTATAGCATAATGTACCACCTTATATTTCAATATTATTAATACGATATCATTATCATACATAATATATACATATTACATTGTACATATTGTACCACACTAGTTGTGGGTGCTGTACGTGTACTGCTATTGAGTACTGAGTTAACTGCTTTTGCATAGTTTATATTTTATTCTGTTCTTATTTCTTATATATACACTTGTAATTTATCTTTATCTTTTATTTTAGTTTGAGTTTCTGTTAACCTGTACTTGTATCTGACTTTGCGCTGCTGTAACACCTGAATTTCCTCTCCGGGGATCAATAAAGGATTATCTTAATGCAACACAGTGGCCAAACCTGTTTATTTCCATTTGAAATTATATGTAAATAAAGAAAATTCTATTATAAAACACAAAAGTTATGTATCAGTTATGTATCGGGAAGCAAACAATATAAGCAATGGTATTTAGAACATTTTTCTAATCTCTTTACAAATCTCCACACAACATCTACTTGCATGTTTCATTATATGTAATGGGACATGCTTTTCCAGCAATGCCTCAAGTCATTTTCATACATTTTTCACCTGATGTTGTTCAGCACAAAAGACGGCCTTTGCAATTTCAATGTTATTGTCCTGGGAAAGCTGATTTTCTATATACACACCACAAGAAAACTGAAAACAAGCTAGCACCCAGGGTATGAACTTTGGACGAAAGGATTAGATATAATTTGTATCTTTTATTTATATATATTTTGAGACAATGTTTTTATTTTATTTTATTTCTTCCAGCATTTTTTTTTAAACTTTTCTGAGAGAGGGACTCTTGGGAGGAGGAGACAGTATATCATTTTCACACTGTCACAATATTGCTAATTGCTAAATAATCAAAGAACTGATTAGTAAGTCAGCTTGAGAAGAGTGAGTAAAACACTAAAACTCATGGACAAAGAAACTGTATTCTAAGCAGTAACATTTTTACTGTCCCATGGCGCATACTGGTCATGATACTGTAAATGTGTAGGGTGTTGACAGAGCTGATCCTCCATACAAATGTCTAAATGTTTATTTCACCAGCAGCTGACTTTCTTGCTTTCAAAACTCACTTTCTGGTCCAAACTTTGTTTTGAAATTTCCTGATACATCCTTAAATCATCCACAACTCCCAATCAAACCAAAACATTCTGATTTTTATCAGAGCACACTGTACATATAAAACATTCTGAAATTCAGGACAGCACAAATTTCTACTTTTGTAATGGTACTGTACAGTTTAAGGGGCTCAGGGTAACTTTGCCTGATAGTATGTATGTGTATGAATGTGTTTTATATAGGAGGCACTATGTATGGTTCCACGACCCTTAAAGCAACTGCAGTAATTAGAATGATTATGAATTATTTCTTTTCTGTTCAAATGGAACAACAGAGCTGAATTCATTTTGTGTTACAAATAAATCACTCAGATGAAAATAATCACCTTTAATATCCACTGGGGCATGAAGATTGCCTTTTATTAAAGGTCACTATATCAGGGCTTGCAAGCTCATCTGTGCTATAACAAAGCACATTAAAAACACACATGGTGTCCATGTGCCCTCCTATTATCTGGAAATGAAGCATTATTAAATGTAACGCCTCCTGCAGTAATTATATACGATCATGATGGCAGGTCAGATACAACAATTTGAAGGCAGGTGTTAGGAGGATGACGAGTGACACGTTTTGTAAGTGACAAATGATGGGGAAGGGGAGCTTATGACAGCAATGACTAATTGAGATTAACAGCTCAAAATGGCAGTAGTCGATGATGCCAGTAAAGTTGTGAGTGTGTCACGCCCCACGCTAAGAGTGTTGTTAACTGGCTGCATGCAGACTGGAGTTTGGGTGTCTGGCAATTGCACCCAGACAAGACTCCAAAGCTTCATGTGCAATATGGTGTCTGTCAAATTCACAGCTGAACAGCAGGAACTTGAAACGCTTCATGCGAGCGCGTCATGCAAGCGTCCAAAAAACAGTGAAGGGTGGACCAAAGTGTGTCCTAAACCTCTTGTGGCACAGGGGGGCAAAGATGTATGTTCGGCTGGTGGGCTTAGTCAGATTCACACTGTGATCCAGATGGCCAAAATGTTAAGGCTATTTCACAAAAACAAGTCCATTATCTAAACACGATGTCAGATGGGAGTCTTCACTGAAATCTAAAATTGCATCACAAGACAAAGCAGAACATGATAGAAGATCTGGACGTGCACAGCAATGTTAAACTATACTATAGTTAAACTAAGGACAGCCATGGCAGGAGGTATTTACTGACGTGTATGAGAGACTTGACCTGACGTAAGTGGCTGATGATGATTTAGACAGAGAGCATGCCACACCACAGCACTGTGCTCCCAATGTAAAATACTTTCTTGCAACTTCATGTAACTAAATTTTGAGAGCTTTCAGAGCCGACTAATTATGTTTTTTCCCGATTTGACAGCTGTTTTCTTGAATCATCAATTCAAGTTTTATTTGGGAATATTCTTGATATTTTTGTGACAGATGCTTTTCCCTGATGCGGGGTACACAGTCTGACTAACATATACTGTAACTGACATATGACAATATCTGCTCTATAATCTGTCAATCCTTCCCTCCCTGTCAATCAGAGCTTAACAACTTAACAACATCATCAAACTGCTGTAAATAGGACGCCACTGAAAATGTCTAAGAACAAATTATTTCTGTTTTAGATTTAAACATGTTTCCATTTGAATGACAGCACATCCCACTTATCAATAAAAATTCAATCAGCAGAGCCACTTGGTTCAAAGATTAATTTGACTAAAAATGTGACAAAAATGTAGATTCATCAAACAATGATATGAGTCATATGAAGCAATAAACTCCCCCAAAAACTACAAATATATCTACAATCCATAATAGTGGATTTGTTTATTTTAGCAATTTGGTAAATGTGTCTTCATTTAGGTAATTTGATTACAAAAAATTACATTTTGTTGCACTAGTTTATAAAATCCACAAGGAAATATGCTGTTTTTTCATCCAAAAAGAAGGCTGCACAGAGATGACCAAATAACTCAGATTTGAAAGTACCACAGAGTTTGGAAAGTCACAGTTAAAGCTTAATTTACCAGTCAATCAGGGTTAATCTTTTTAATCTGCAGATCACAGTGATAATCTCAACAGTGTTTGACATTTAAAAATCTGCTGGAACAAAAGGACTATATAGTTACTAATGGATACTCGGTTTTGATTGGTGCAGAAATTACATTTTCATGCAACAAGAATAGTGATAGTTGACTGAACACTAACTAAAATCAACTTCAATAATAAGTATTTTATAACACAAAAATGAATAAAAGTGAATATTTTTTTGCTTCAAAATAACAAAAGAAATTAAAATATACATCTGCATTGTGTCATTTTTAGGTTTTCAGTCAAAGTTAACTGGACACATTTCCACTAAATACTGCACTGCTCCACTACCAGATTCATAAAATAACTAAAATAAATAGTGTGAACTGACTTCTACGAAATACACTTTTTATAACACATTATACATTCAATTTGTAGCCTTAACAGCAAAAAAAGCTAGATATACTTCCTCCCATGTATTTAAAAAACAGACACATACTTTAATGTCCGTTTGTTGCTTTTTTTAATCTACAACTATACGCACAGATTCACAAACTATTTTGAAAATGTAATCAAATTTAATTGTACTAAATTTTGGGATTTGGGAAAAAATTTCATACAATTTTCCTACTGACTGAAACACGGCCCTTAATAGATGCAGTGTAGCACAGAGGCATCTTCTGCCTGTAAACCAAATAATTAAAAAAAAGCAGCTTAAAGATTCACAAATCAATGAGGCCATAAAAAACAGCTAAGCCATTCCTGGAAGCTGTGATACTTTGTACTGTGTCCCTGTTCTGTTAACACTATAAATTGGATTATGAAGGGGTGGGGGTAGTTATTGATTGAAATATGCCTGCTGGCACAGCATGTGTCCACTTAGTGGAGGTTAGAGGTACAAGTGACAAACAACAAAAGACACACCCTGTTTAAACTGCAGGATATCTGCACAGTATACTACTGTGGCTGGCTAGACTTGAGTCATCTCTTAATTATTTTTCACAGGGATCCTGTGAAAAAAACATGTTCTGTAGACAGAAGTCAGAATTCCACCTCCATCTGTTAAATTTGCAACACATTCAAAGTGTGAGTCTCCCTGTGGCTAGTTGCCTCTCTCATCACTTCTATACTGGGTAGGGCCTTGTTATACCTTCACAACAATTATTGAATTATCTACCTTCATGGGCAGACTTTGTCTTTTTTTAAAGGACAAGTCTGGTCATATTCTATATTTTTCTGATTGTCAACATATGCCTCGAAAAGACCAAAACCAATAATGAATGTATGCTACTGAACTTGAGAAGTAAAAGTTACCTCAACTTGTCTTCTCAAGTTCAGTCAACTTAAAATTTTAAGGCAGCCTGGACACTAACTTTTTTTAGGTAAAACAAGTACTTTCTTTTTACAGTGTACATTTAATAAATTATTAACTGTTATAGCTGTGCTTTTGGTGAATTCCTCGTAAGAAATGTTTATGTTTATTGTCCCTCCCAACAATGAAATTAAATATCCGCCCTTGGTCATGTGATATTGTACCTCAGTACACTTTAAGAACAAATATTACTGGGATCACTACAGAAAAATTGCAGATGAACATTTAATATCCAGGAATTCACATTATAGACACGGCTGCTGACTGCCTGTAACAATTTGGCCACCATACACGGTCCAGCCACATACTAGGTTTCCACCTAGTCTTGTTTGGTTGTTTTGTCCTTGAAGTAAAACTGTCCAAATAAATCCCTCCTCCCGATTGACTGAACCAGAAATTTAAAACAAATATTTTCGTCTGTAACTGCACCGTATCTACTGTCCGGAGACAGCATGTCTTAACAATTATGTATTAGTACGTGGTTGCTTCTCTCATATTATTGAGAAACAGAAAGTTGACAATAACAAGTAGTTTGTATTTGATGTGAAAGGTACTGTAGATTCACACAAAGTAATTTCAATATGAGTACTGGCCTACCTGCCACCAGACTACAGAGTTTGAAATCTACAAGCCATGAATTCAGCAGAAAGCATTGCAAATGTACAGTACTGCATACTGCATTAACATCATCACATACATTAGCATGGGATTTAGACTCGCGGGCCACTGGAATAAACCGAAGTCACTGCCATGTTGCTGGAACCATCTTGACATCTTTGTGACATGATGGAAGTATCCATACATGGCTATAAAGAGACTCTTGCATATTTGACAGTTCTTACTGTAGATATGTTGTGACATTCAAATGATGCTAAAATTGTATTGAGAATAAACTGTATGCCACAGAAACATATGAGGGGCCGTACAAGACATTATTCATTCTGGCTCTTTCACACACATACATTCTCCTTTCACATACATACATTTTCACTTTCATATTCCTATATTTTCACTCACACATTCATATGTTTTCATACATTTGATATTATAAAGAATATATGTATGTAA
This sequence comes from Oplegnathus fasciatus, assembly GCA_003416845.1. Classification (NCBI taxonomy): domain Eukaryota; kingdom Metazoa; phylum Chordata; class Actinopteri; order Centrarchiformes; family Oplegnathidae; genus Oplegnathus; species Oplegnathus fasciatus. The sequence continues at coordinate 457,858 of NTHP01000289.1, read as the reverse complement.
GAGAAGAATGTATGCATGTGAGAGACATAGTATAGTGGTAACGGAAGGAGTATAGTGGAAACGGAAGGCAGGTCATTTATCGCGCTGTGATTGGTTGAGAAGCTTGAGGGGGGCGGGATTAGACGCGAGCAGGCCTATGGCAGCAAGTCACTGAAACACAACCGCAGCCAGCTTTGAGGTCACAAAGGTCTGAACCTCGGTAATTATGTCCTGAAAAGATTTGAATAAAAAGAAATCGGCGCTAACGGTATAATCAGGAATTGACAACGTCCGGTCTGTTCTTTAAGTGTCTGCCTGTCGCATAGTCGGACTGGCCATTGGGAGCACCGGGAGCTTTGGTTACACAACGATGACTGCTTCCGGGTAAGGAAACCAAAATAAAGTGTTGTTTTTAGAAATTAAATTGACTTTTGTCCTTTTTTCATAGGAAAGAATAAGATGCAGTCAATTGTGACCCATAACACAACAGATGTAACAATAATTGCTAATTTTAACACAGAATAAAATACAAACAAGTTATTTGGGGAATTATTTTGTTTATCATAGCAGGTCTTATAATATATTTTGCTGTTCTGTTCATCATAAGCAATAAAATAGAAGATAAATTGTGCCTATTTTAAACTAAAAACGATGTGTACATTTTAAGTTAAATGTGGTCTAAGGCACACAAAATATATGTTTGAGAGTGACTTCCTGCTTAAGGAGGAACTTCCTGTGTCAGTGAAAATAATGGATAGCAAAGAAGATGAGACAAAATACATGCATGTGAGTGTCAAGTATATACATATGTGAAAGTGACAATATATGTATGTGAGTAGATTGATATTAAATGCAATATATATAATATATGTGTGTGAGAATATGGTGTATGTTAATACACGTGAGAATGAAAATATATATATGTGTAGGAGTTAGAATGTATGTATGTGAGAGTAAAGAATACATATATGTGTGGAAGTGTAAATATATGTAAGTGAGAGTGAAAATACATGTATGTGTATGTGTTAAAGTGTATATATATGTGTGAGTAGAAATATATGCATGTGAAAGGAGAATGTATGTGTGTGAAAGGGCCAGAATGAATAATGTCTTGTACGGCCACTCATAGAAACACTTTCCACAGCATTACACCACCAGGAGCAGCCTGTGTCTTTCAGACAAGGTGGATTGATCAATGGAGCCATGCTGTTTATGGCAGATTCTGATCTCACCATCACTAGTTTGCACCAAAAAATTTAATTCAGTGTTCAGTTTTGGAGACCACATATACATTGCATCTAATATGCATCGAGTGGAACCCAGCGAAAGTCATCAGTTGTGGCTCATTTTTCTTCATTTTAGGAGATTAATTGGTCTGGCCATTCTCTCTAAACACATCTTGATTATTGTCACTGGCCGTTGTTTATTGCTTTCTAGATTCAATACACTAAGGCATGCAAAAATCCAAATGAGTAGCTGTTTGAGCTGCTAGAACCACTACAAGTGGCACCATCTCATCTTGAAAAATTAAATAAGAAGAAGTCATGCCGCTACATCTCTTGTTCTGCCCTCAGGGGTCTTACCAACAGAAGGTGCTATACAGTGTACTGTACAACAGGAGTGTGACAATCATCCATCAGTCATGCACTGCCTGGAATATTTAAAGAAACCCTATGGCAACTTTGTGCAATATATGTTTCCCACAAACTAGAAATATTCTCCGCAAGACAACAGATAAGACACATGCCGACTGCTTGCAACATCCAGTGTTTCATCACAAGTGAAGCTGGGTGGTCGCAGGGAAAGACAGCTGTGTGTTCATGCACACACACTTTCAATACAGTTTCAATATTGTCCTCCTACACAAGCACATTTTTAGGAACTTGTGTTTCCTGCCTAATAGGTAATGTCTTTTTCTGAACATGTCTACATACAATCCCAAAACATAAGCAGCACTGGCAGTATTTAGAAATCGGTTTCAGCCTGAGTGACATGGGTTAAACGTCTGTTTGCAGGTCAACGGGTTAACACACGTTATTCAGTCTGTCTTCTCCTAGCCAGGGTTGTACGATGAACAGATGTTTCCATGAGGGATTGGAATTTTAATCTACGTAATTAACATTTTAATATTTATTTTAGCCAAGTACTTGAGATTTAAGAGACGGACGAGAACACACATACATGGGCAAGAGAGTATGAATTAAAATGAAACTTCTGATGTAATTCTGTGATACATCACTGTGCATGCATGGTCTTTTTCAACACAGCTTTATGTGATGTGGTCAGAAACATTATTTACATTTACAGTAGGAGCCACCAAGTGCAACCACATTCCTCTGACAAGGATCTCCTTGTTCTAAGTTTTAAAAAGAAGTTCCTGACTCATTTAGGTCCCGTTTAGATTAAAAATCTCTTTTTCAAGGGAGTCCTGGACATGATGTAATTCTTGGTTAAATACAGCAACAGCTTCACTGGAGCAGTTCAACAGTTAAATGTCTTGGCTATGGACACACTGATGATGGCTTAGGAGGAAGGAAATAACATTACAGTGAGTTTCTATAACTCAAGAAATACAACCGGATGCAAACGATAGTAATTGCATTCCTGGTACTGTGGCTGAGTTAATAAAATAAATAAGAAAGGAGAAAAGAAACATTCACACTCAAACATGCAAACACAGACACATGTGGAGATATACAAAGCATTAGGGACTATTTTCATCTTTGTGTTGAGCAGTGTTGTTTACAAGACACGCTGTGGAAAGTATTTTGTTGCCTTATATGTGCTCCAAAATGTGAGTTAAAATACAATGACCAACGGGCTGATTAAAATATACAGTTACAATATTAGAGTTTTTTTGAATCAGAAGTGTTTTGCAAGATAGCGTGAAAGTATACAGAAGTGTTAATAATTTGGAGAGTGTGGCTTCTGCCAAATCTGGATCTCTAAATCACAATGTGTATATACACACATTGAGTACATACACATTTTCACATTTATTTACATTCATAAAGTTTACCTGATCTTGAGCCATGTCTCGAGGGTACTTGATCTCTGCTGCAATTAAAGCTGCAGACAGTTCAGGGCTTTGAGACAAGCAGCCTTTGCACTGCAGAAATCTGGTAACAGAGCCCTCCTCAGGGTTCCAGATGGCATTATACGCTGCATGAATGAGAAGCAGTGGGAAGGCATGTAACTTTACCGACTTTAGAGGAAAAACATGTGCCATAAAAGGATCAAAGTTAACATGTTCATGTGAATGTTAAAGGACGGGTGTATTCCTCTTTCCAAATTAATTTCTAATCATTCACAGTGATCAGTCATTTCTTGTAAAAATGTGCCAACATTTTTAATTGTTATGTCCAACTAGTTTTAATGCTGAATGCTCAGATGATCACTGTGGATGCGATGGAAAACATGGAACATGCATTGCTTAGCATTTCTTCTATTACAAGATTAGCCATAGTCACTTCTTTAATACTGTTCCTGTCTCATCAAACCAGCTGCCAACCCACCAGTTAAACTGTTATCACAGTAGGGCTGCAGAGCAGTCCTTAGGGCCTTCAGTGATGTGAGACTCTGGACTACCAGCAGTGAGTCTGAGTTGTCGGAAACTGATGGCTGATGTGGTGCACACTGGCAACGGCGGGTCGTTGCTGCAAGACTTAATCTGTCTTTTCTCAGAAAAGCTACACGTTGAAATTCACAAGCTGCACGTCGCAATGCACCTGAAAAATGAAGCCATAACGGTGTAAACTAAATCGAAGCCAAAATGACACATTTGCTTTGAGTAATGGTTTGACTCATTATTTAGTCGTGGTAAATAAATCGAAACATAACAGATTTCTCAGAAATTACCAGGTGCCACAGGAAGTAGTTCCTTTTCACACACAGAACAGTAGAGTCCCAAAGAGCACGGCTTCTGGTCTTTGACTCTCTGTAAGTAAGAAAAAAAAATCAGTCTCAAGCTTTTTTGTTTAAATGATTGCTGCCATTTCTCTTTCTTTTTATATCCAAATTGTTAGAAATGGCTATCAAGAAACTACTGAAAATATTTTCAATGTCACTCCTGGTTTAAGGCAGATACAGCCCACAGAGTGGAAAATAGTTTGTTTCTAAAGGCTAATTTTGTAAGAGCTTAATTCCTGATGGATGTGAAAGTTCACAAAAGTCTAAATTTGCTTTTATTATTTCAGAGCTGTCAGACCCTTTCATTTTCACACAGTGTTCACACAGGATGTGGAATGTGGTGATATGACTCATTACTATCCAGTGTGTTTTCTTGACTACATGCAAAAGCCATCACTGCAGGTGTACAGCAGGACTGATCTGTGTCAACATTAATTGTATTGCTTTCATTTATCGTATAATGCATTGTGTGCCCTTTTGCTTGAAAGGTATTATTTGAATTAATAGAATTATAAATACAAGGAAAAAGACAAGCACGGAAAAGATGAACACGGATGAGAAATAGTGGGTCCGCTCGCTGTGGTTTGCTGAAAAAAAAAAAACATGTTAACTTGGCACTCAACTCTTACCTTTCTTTTTGGAGAGGTCTTGTTAAATCTCCTGCGTTTCTGCTTACAGGATCTCTGTACTTTTATGGCTTAGTTGAAAAAATGACAGTTAAGTTTTAGTTTACATAAATAAAATAGCTGCAGCATAGCTCGAGACAGCACCAATGCAGTATCATATTAAAAAAAAATGCTGAATAGCATTTAAGGGAATATTCCTACATGTTACAGTTGCAGTTTTGACATGTTCTTTAATCTTTATTTTATCAATAATTTAACAATTTAATGCCATACTCCCCCCGAGCCAAGCTGCTCCCTTTTGTGATGTATTTTTTAATGCATTCTGTTCAACCTTCTCTGGAAGTTTCATTAACAGCGTGCTAATCAGCACTGGAATGCATCGATTGCTCAGACTGTACAACCTATGATTTGAAGTTCTATATAGCTCAGTTTACCTTTTTGGCTGGTGTGCTGACTTCCTGGACCATCCACTGCTGAACTGGTAGGTTTACATCCCGCTGCTCCAGCTTCTTGCAGACCCCCTGTGTCTTCTTGTTTGGGAGTCACAATGTCAAACTCAGTCCTAGTTAAACTAACAGGTATGGTAGCCACTTTTTTAAAAGCTTTGTGTTCCTTCATACCCACAGAGGACTTTCCTGAGTCAGTCACTCTATCGTTTACACTTGGTTTCAAGATTTTTCCCGTCTGTTGGCAGGGAACCCCACTATGGTCCTCAAACTTTGGCAAAAGATGTGCCTGATAAAAATTCTCTTGAACTCTGTTTTTTTTTGATCCGTATACTCTGACGGATCTGGCTCTTGACGGTCTGCTCTTCAAACCCAGGATCATTACCTTTAACTTATGATCTGCTTTGGCCGTGTTTGTCCTCTGGCTGCTCCTGGTCTCAATCTGCTGAGGACTGACTCTCCCTACACTCTTGACTTCATAGCCTCCACCTGTCAATTAACAAAAGTGATTAGAGTAACTGCTATTCATTCTTTTGCATTTTAGTAAAAGGCAACTGTTCAAATATTTTGAATTTCAGCACCAGGAGTCATTAAAAACCGTGTGTTGGTGAGGGTCACTTTCAGGTATCAGTGAGACAATACAATATGATCCAGTAAGGTTGGTTTTGGTTTATCCATCTATGAGTTGGAAGTCTTGTCAGATAGCAAAATACTGCACAGCCATTGACAATTGTTTCCAAAGTCAAGAAAGAACTTTGAAACTGAACTTTTCAGCCAAGATGGACGAGAAGTTCTTAAAGAAAATTGGAAATGTAAAAATCTACAACTGACAACGAGTCAATTCCATCTGCTGATGAGGATCATGTGATACGATCAAAAGCTCCAGGACAGCTACTCATGGTCTTTGAGCAGAGATTGTTTTGTCTTTCGAAATCAACTGCACAGTGTTTGTAACACTATAAAACAGGATGTTACAACCCTGAACAGCAACTATTTTATCCTCATCTCGAAAATCATGAGATAAACCGCAGAATTACCCTTTTCACGAAGGCTGATTTGAGCAACATATCCCCAAGTTTGAAGCCTTATCAGCCACCAAATCACTGCAAAGCACTTTATAATATTATGTGACAGGATTTTACAACTCTAGAAAGCTTCCATGGCAACAATCATTTTAGCCTCCGTCTCCACAATTGTGAAATAAACAATGAAAAAACGTGTTGTGCCGAGTGTTTTGCCGAACGGTGTTGCAATGTTGAGCCAGCTCAAACTTTTTTGCTGGACAACCCTGCGTTATTTGCCAGAACCATTGAAATGAACTGAACCATGAACTTACTACTTAAACTTGGAGTGGCAGAAGCTGGACAATTATTTATCCATCACTTTTAGTTATTTGTTTCAACTTCTCTGCTCACCTGCTAACTCTTTCTCACATACTCGCAACTGCAGCAGGCGGTGGTCATATGTTACAGCAGACTCAGGTTGGTGGGAGCATGTCCTGTGCAGTCATCGTATTGTAGTTGGCAGCTTATTGGTCATTGTGACAACACACATACTAAAGATCTGTCTCATACACATTCGTAAACCTATTTATGTTCTAATTTTCCTCCTAGAGACAAGTATGTGGATTTATTCATTTTTTGACAGATCATTTCTAGTTTTACACATTAGCAGAAGCCTCTCCACAATCTTTCCACATTCCCCCTGGCAACAACAGAAGTACCCACTGGTGTAACACATACCTCTGGATGGGAATCATTGTTTTAGTTTGCCAACGTGGCCGGTCTACAATTACAACAGTATTGAGTCCAACTTTTTCAGACAAAACAGTTGTGAAAGAGGTGAAAGTTTGCATTTCACTCTAAACTTTTGATTAGTTACGTTATGTAGACAGAGCGTTAACCATTCCCAATGCCAGAATTTAATTCGGTTTCATTTGGATTTCAAATAATGGGAATGGAGCGTTTTTTCTGTTGCATTTCCACTTTGTGATTTTGGCCAAGTCCGGTGTATTTTTTTAATAAAAATTTTGTAAAATAAAATAATAAAAAAAAAATGTTAGTGTAGCTTTAATGATTTGGAGTTGGGGAAAAAGCTGAATTAGTTTAATGGGAAAGAACACAGTCATTCACAGCCATTACTGAGTCTTTCAGTAATGTGGGCTCTCTATTAAGTGCTTTTAACACACATTCGCTGGCCTCTCCACGCTCTGTGTTTTGATGATGTTAACGAGTGGTCATGCACGATTACATATACAAGGGTCTTGGGGAGGAGGTTGATGAGCAAAGAAAGGCTTTAATGGAACACTTGTCTACTCTGCTCGTCTGCACAAATCACACATTGGTGAAGTTTGTGCTGTAATGAGACAAATCACATCAGTGTAATCATGTTTAATCTCATTTTTCTGTCTCCCTTCAACTTAGCCTGTTTGATGATTCTGCATTTAGCATCGGCTTGATTAAATGACCTCAGCTCCTCAGACTCAAACAATCAAATATGGCCATTAAACTGCTGATTACACATACGTACTGTATTGCACATACATAGGTCACAAATAATCACTGTTATTCAAGAATGAAGTACAAAAGAAGAGGTAAAGATCTAAAGGACAGTGAATTATATAGGAGTGAAATAACATCTAGGACTACAAATATGGAAAGTACAATGTAAATGAGAATATTATTGGCTCAGTTTTATGTGTTTAGATGAATTATATGCGAATTATTTAATTGGTGAACACATTGTAACATATACTGTAGTAGTGGCTGAGCTTTTTTATGTGAAGATATACACTCAGTTGCCAGTTTATTAGGTCTACCTAGCTGAAAGTAATGCAGTCTAATAAAACAGTCCTGCAGTAAATCCTACATTAATGAAGGTCATAATGTTCAGTTTTTGTTAAACTGTTTTAGGGAGGTGTTGGTTCAGCTGTATGGTCATTTTGGAGGCTGTAGTTTGTGCTTTTGTTGAATTGTATTGTGTTATACTGAGAGGTGTTTCTACTACCCTCACTGATATAAATAATGGACAAAATATTAGAAACATATTTAGAGTGTCAAAAGTTATACTTAAATATCAGTCTTTATCTGTCTTTATTGCGCAGTAAAGTCTAAGCGAGGATTTGCAGTTATGAGAAAAACATTTGGCAGTGGTGAAAGTAACTAAGTGCATTTACTCAAGTACCGTACTTAAGTACAGTTCTGTGGTTCTTGTACTTTACTCAAGTATTTCCATTTTATGCTACTTGTACTTTTATTCTATGACATTTGAGAGGGAAATATTGTATTATTACTCCACTAAATTTATTTGACAGCTGTAGTTACTAATTACGATTCAGATCAAGATTTTATACAAAATAGATGATCAGTTTATACAGTATAATGTATTGTTATTAATTAAACTACTCAACAGTATGCAAAGTAGTTAAAATTATCTCAACCTCCCTCTTTCACATTAATGCATCAGTAATAATGATCCTATAATAAAATATTACAACACTGACAGGGGCCATTCTGCCTTATGAGCGCTTTACTTTTGATACTTTAAGTAGATTTTGTTGCTCATACTTGAGTACTTTTACTTCCACCACTGAAACTGGGCCATTCAGAAACATGTAGTTGAAGAAAAAAAAAAAACACTTTAGGAAAAAGGATGAGAAAAATCAATGAACTGCTAGCATTCAATTTTATTGTGACTTAACAGAATTTAAATGGATGCTTGTACTGAACGTAAAACAAATATGTACCCACACACTAATGCCATTAAAGTTTACAGCACATAATTAGATTAGATTGGAATTGAAATTGAAAAAATAAAGGTCTCTTCTTTAGGTTAAATCAGGCATGTCTAAAGCAGCCATGTTCCTCACCCATGATCCACAGACACATCATTAAAACAGAGCTAAATCATTACCTACTTCTACAGAAAACAAATGAGTTCGTGGTTTTGTATTTTAATGATTTGTTAAAATGCACATTCAATCAGCGCTGCAATTTCAATTCTGTTGGTTAGTTATGTGTTCTTTAACTGAGAACAGGCCCTAATGGTCTTAATAAAGATGTGCTGTCACACCGCATAAGAAGCTGATCTGAGATGGCTGAAGCCTCATCATCTACTGTATGCACGGTGTGTGGGCCAGTTGTAACATAGTTAGATACTTTACAGGAAATTCTGCAGGATGATGTGAAGCATCAGTGATGATATATGCAAATTATGCAGCAATGGTATGAAGTGAATGTGGTGTTTTACACTGCACTGCAATCTGTTTCGAAATCGATCTACTGCTAATAGTTGGTGGGAAAACTTTTGCCACCATAAAGTGCACTGAACATGTTTTTTGCACTTTATTTACATATAAGAGATTCTGCTTTGTTCACAATATTTCTTGTTCCCAGGTTGTTAGTTACCTGTGTGAGTGGAGGGAGCTTTCTGCCTGGACCTGGACAGCCTGCGAAGCTTACTGCCTGACTGTCTGCTCTGGTTATCCACCTGCTCTTCCTCCTCACCTTGCTTCTGTCCCCTGATTTCCTCTTTCTGTCCCTGTGACAGCTCTGTGCTGTCCTTACTGCCTGAAATAGCACTCTGTCCATCAAAAGCAGAGGCTTGCCCTTGGGCCTGCTCAGAGCCAAAAAGTTCTTCTGACAGCAAGGCAAGGCCTAAATCCATCCTGGGAGGTGACTTGGTCTTCGTCTCTTCCTGTGGGCTGCCTTCGTTGCCTTCACCATCGAAAAGTTCTGGCGTAAAGAAGACAGTCTGGTCCTCGTCCTCTGCGTCTTCATCTGGATTGTCTGCTGAGGGTGATTCACTTTCACAGCTGGGAGGTGTTGTTACTGTAAAAGGCTCCAGAGCCAGATTGTGTGGTTCAACTTTGGTTTCACTGCAATTGTCTCCTGCCCCTTGTTCAAGACAAGCCGCCTCAGTCTTCTTTTGTGGAGAGGAGATCTGCTGTTTCTCTCTGTGCTCAGCATGATTAGATGATTCCAAGTGCTGGCTGGAATTACTGAGCGCTTTTTCTTTAAAGATTGGCTTCTTGAAGCAGGTGCGGATGGGTCTGGAGGTGAAAATGTGATACAGAGGCTGTCCTGTTCTTTTTTGATGCAATAGGGGCTCTGCTCGAGGACTGTGCATCGTCTTCAGCCATTCTGCATCAGGAAAACAAAACATTTAAAATCAGTTTACAGAGGATATTTATTAACCTAATACTGGCATATAACTGAAGTCTGACAAAGACAACAGATTAAACGCGTTAAGAGTCACAAAGAAGCTTTTAAGTCTCACCATGAAATGAGACTGGTACGCAGAGCAGCATGGCTGCCAAGGCTATTCTATAAAGAAAGATATAAATGCGGGCTTACGCTCAATATAACCCAAACAAAGGTCAAGGGGATTTAATTAAAAGCAACAGTCCAACATCTGCTCATCAGCTCACTCCAGCGCCACTCAGGCACACAAAAGACCTTACAGTAATGAGGCAAGCCACTCAACTGATCCCATGGCCCCCACCCCCTACATCCACCCCCAACAATGAGGGGTGGGGAGCATGGGGGGGTGTGCTACTGCTCTGCTACTACCCCTATCCACCCCACCGAATTCAACTGGGCAAACAGCTCAACCTTGCCATGACCCCAAAGACAATGGGTGCTCGCCAAGGCGATGTGCAAACATGTCACCTCAACATATCTTCGTGTGGTGATGTCATGCTCATACATCCTTGAGCACAAAAATGACATGCAACTTTTGATTGCTGTCTTTTAAAAACAGCTCTGTTTTAAATGTCTTAATTTATGGAGAAAGAAAAAGGAATAAGACTACCACTATCCACTTTAGGGTTACAGGGACTTCTTCATCGCATCACTAGCATAAACAGAATGAAAGCAGATACTAGAGGCGACATATTAGCAGTATTTTCCCTCCTTAGGAATGTACCTAGAACAGTTAAAACAGCATTTTATTAGTATCTTATTTAGGTAAAGTTGTTGTTCTGGAATTGGTACAGGCATCCAGGTACCAATACCATGGTTTAGGTCTTTTCATAGGGTTTGTTAACGATAAGAAAATTACAGAATGACATCAGCCTGATCCTTGACTGCAACCCTATTTCTCTGTGATGTAAAACTTTGATTTTTAATTTTTTGTTTTTACAAAAACAAGGTTAAAAGAGATCCAATTATTAGGTCCCTATTATTTCTCCATAAATGTAAAGCCATTCTGATACTGCAGATTTAAACCTCTCATCACCAGTTCAAGGGTGACATCATTAAATAGGCCTTAATAGAGACAGTAGAGACCAGTTTCACAGAACCAAAATATAAAATTGCTTTTTTGGGGGGCACTGGATAAGACTTGAGAGCTATATTAACCTTGCAGCACCAAAACTCTTCTTTCTAAACTTCAAGTTAGCTCACCTGATTTTTCATTTTGCTCAGCTTTCAACTGGGTGTGAGAAACAAAACCGGAAGTCGAGGGGCTTGTGTCCTCCTGGGCTTCAAGCGGTTTGACACATGAGCGGGGTGTTTGGGGTTCTGAGGCCTTGGGCAGATCCTCTCCGTCTACAGTTACTGGCAACTGACTGTTTGGAGATGAGACAGTAGAGCTGAGGGTCTGGCTGTCGGCAGGGGCCACCTCCACCTTCTGTTGCACCTGAGAGAATGCTACCAGAGACTGCATGGCATTACTAAAGGTGTCATGATGCTGGACGAGCTGGCGGACCCATTTCGACAGACCTGAGATTACACAGACAAACACATCAGAGACAAACACTACCAAAGGTCTTACAGTGGATAGCTATTGCCATCTAGTGTTCAAGTTGAGAGGCTGTGCAGTTTGACAAATCAGGTCAGCATCAAGCATCAAGTCAGCCAGCATTCACACAGTGTAAACATTATTGAGTACCTGTGATGTACTTATTGGGATTATTCCTGTAACGGTCGTCCACTAGAATAAGAGCACCCCAGTCATTCCTGTGGCGGATGCACCTGTAAAATGAAGTTTGAATGTTTAAGTATAAAAGACAGAGAGCACAAAAGTAAATCTTCCAATAACACTCTAACTGTAGATGACAGATTTACCTTCCCAGGGCCTGGTTTAGAGCTCTGTAGGCCTGAATCTCGTACCAACGATGGCCCGGGAGAAGACCTCTGGACTTGCAGTGCTGGTCATTGTACTTCATCTTCAGCTCCACCTGAAACCACAGGCCAGTATATTAAAAGATGATTCAGTGTCCTATGGGACAGTATTTGGATCCATGTCCATCAAACTCAAACACACTGCACAACTGTTTCCCAGTACACCATGCTTTATACACCAAATGTTTCCGTTATCTTACATTCATCACAGTGGTCTCTGAGGTTATGTCTGGTTCTTTTAGTCCATCAAATAGTCATGTGACTATAAATATGAGGTACACATTGTGACATCACCATAATCTTTTAAGAATAGTGAACACTACAAAGTGATGGAGCCAAGATAACAAAACATTAAGAGAATAAAGCTGACAGTATATTGAAGAAGAGTTACGCCACATGTCTTAACTTTGATGGGCTGATTAAACTCACACTGGTCTGGAAATAATGATGAAGAAGAGAATACACTGGAAAAGACAGACTTTGGTAAAGATGAGAGAAATACAATTTTGATTTACTTTCAAGCATCACAAAAGCCGTGACACCATTTTTGGTAATGGTTGTTTGAGAGCTCGTTTTTGTGATACAACATAGTTTACAAAACATATTTCTTAGAGTATCTAATCTCATCTGGTTCTGGACTGAACAGGTTAACAGATGATGAGAACTGCAGTTAAAAGTCTTTTTCAGCGACTCACTCCACTTTGTTGATTTTTGATCCCAAATATGAACAATTATGAAGTCATACAAAAAGATACCAACAGATACCAAAAAGGGGTAAGAAGTTTGAGGTATTAATATGAATCACAAGGCATCCTGGTGAGCTCATGGTTGAGGTGCACATCATATAATTGCAACATCCTTGGTTAGACTTTGGCCAGTTAGACTCCCAACAAAGAAATAGTTTTAAAAAAGAAGTTACTGGCTACCAAACGACTACTGAACTAAAAATCTGTGTTAGAAAACAATAGCCATAGCTGTGGCAGCACCTGGCAAAAGGGGTTTCATGCATGTCTAATGATGGATAATTAATTGGATTAATCTTGGATATGAAGGGGAAAATCAAGTGGGCGATGGATCTAGGGCAAACTAAACCCCTAACAAATACTACTCAGGACCTGGAGGGGTCGGGTATTACCTGCCCTCGCAGACAGATGTGTTCTGAAAGGGGAACAGAGGGGCTAAAGAGAGGCCATGGCAGAGTAGAGTAGAGGTAGGAGGGGGCAGACAAGGTGGTCTAGGTGACATGAAGCATCCCTGCACAAAAATGCCAGGAAAGCAACCATCCATTTGCATCTGTCGCTGCTGATTTTAGCGCTAACCTTTCAGAATTGACAAGTGAAAAGTTCAGCTGGCGTCTGACGGGATGCCAGGCAGGGCAGGCTGCTGAACGGGGCTTTAACTGCTTTTGACAGGTACCGTGTGTTCGCCCTGAGCCACCAAACACGGGGCCGTGGCAGGTGCAGCCTGTTCCCTCATGTGCATCACGCAATGCCACTGTGGCCTGTCTGGGCTTGTGTACATAAACAAACAAGCAGAGTCACAGGAAATCCTAAATGTCGCCCCAAAGTTGGACTATGACTAATAACACCTCACCTAAGAAGCATGCAAACAACTGAGCAACACCTGCCACCACTGAAAAGCCTAACACTGACACTGGAGGAATTTTAGCATTTGAATGATGTAGGCCTATGCTTGTCAGGAGATTTAAAATCACAGGTTTTATCTGCGAAAATACAATAGCAGTGCAGGCTGCCAATGGGCGTCAACTCATATAGTCATGTCACAGGAAGTCTTGTTAATGCTGCTGGCTTCATGGTGAGATGTTTGCCAATGTATGAGACACCGTAGCAGTTAAAGAATCTACTTCTAAACCCACAGCTTGAACAGAAAAGGCCAGTAGCCTCGAGCCGGCGGTGTCATCTAAATCCAATCACAGTCCATTTCAGCGTTCGAGCCATCACATCCCTGGTCTGTACCATGTCATCGTCCAATCGAACATGACAGGTTGCATATGTGAAAAAGCCAATTCTGGCTGCTAGCAAATCTTGCAAATGTGCAAGAAACCACAAGCTAGAAGGGATTAGTTAAAATGTCAAGAGATCACTCGCTTGCTTTGGCCTTGTCCTCTACAGCTACCTGTTCATCCCTAAAAACATATATTTGACCACTAGGCATGATTCGCAGCTGAGCGC
>NTHP01000289.1:359883-443144 GCA_003416845.1 Oplegnathus fasciatus | reverse complement strand
GGGTGTGTGTGTGTGTGTGTGTGTGTGTGTGTGTGTGTGCGCGCGTGCGTCAGTGTGCCTGCCCCTGGCAGTCCGAGACATCTTGTGCCTGTCACTGAAATTGGTAAGCGCCTCATCTGCCACATAAGGCTGAGCTGACAGCTGAGTGGCTTGTCTTGAAGACAGTGTCCGTGCGTGTGTGTGCACACACTCACAAGGGCATCAGACTATCACACTCCTTTCCAACATGCTCATGGATCAGCTCACACCAAAGCGACACAGAGAATCCCACTTATTCTTTAATAGTTGCTGTCATGTTCCACTAAAAAGTTAATTCAGAACATTAATGAGATTTTACCTATATGTGAAGGTTGAGGCTTACTACTGCAAAAAATGCAAGGTCTGAATGGAAATGAATAGCGAAAGGTACGGAAACGGGCTCCAGTACTTGAGCATGGTCTCAGTTTCAAGAAAATGTTTCTATTATCTCAGACTTATTTCAGTCTCGTGGGTGTTCTCAAACTTGGGTTGGCCTTGTGGGATTTTTGACTCAAATTGGTAGGGGTTTTGACTATTTCATGGCTGTTGTGACTTGGATTTGTCTTCGTCTTGTGGGTGTTTCAACTCTGACCTGTCTTGGTATTGTGAGTATTTTGACTCTGACTTGTCCAGGCCTCAGTGGCGGTCTCACCTATAGTCTTTCTCGAACCGAGTCCAGTTTGCTCAGCATACACAGTATTTGATTTGATCAAACTATAATAATCTCACCATGAACAACACTGAATGGGCACTGTTTTGTTTATTTGGTCTTCAGATGGTCTCGAGCCCATTTAGAGTTGGCCTTTACTCTGACTCGACCCCCGGTGTGTGAGTGTGTGTGAATGGGTGAATGAGAGGACAAATTGTAAAGCGCTTTGTCCGTTAAGGTGGAAAAGCGCTGCATAAATGTAGTCTAACTGCAACAAGCAACTGCTTAGCCTTGGACAAACTTGACTTAAGTGGTCTTGACTACCGCCCTGGAATCAAACATCAACGCTTTTTTTGGTACTGATCAAAATATATGCAGAGCACCAAGTACTGAAAAGTGTCAAGGACAGAAACCTGGCATTGAGCGCCTGGTTAGAGTCACTTTCATATTATTTGAGATACTTCCTGGTTTAATGCCAAGTTTTCATGTATGGCTGCTTGTGTTTAAATAGTGTTTAACATTTGAGAACTTTGGATTCTTTTGTAAATAAAAAAAGTAAGGTTTATATCTCTCAAACTAAAGCACGGTAATAAGTTTTGTATTGTATCTGCAGAACAGTTTCAAACAGTTCCCAGCCATAGTAATGAATTTTGTGAAAATATCTACATGTTGTTAAAGGGTAAATTAAGGGGCTGAACAGGCATCAACAAAAAATGATATCGACTAAGACGTCTTTCTAAGCTGGCCTGTGCTGCTGACAAGGACAGTACAAGTGGTAACCATGTATCATGTAGCTTTCCTTCAGTGGTTGATGATGAAGCCATATGTACATAGTCTTGAGTGTGCCTGGAGCATCCATCATCCCCTTTTCTTGATGATTTCCATGAACTCTGAAACATTCCTCCAGAATCCCCTTTATCCATCCGTTTTACATGCTTGCAGGCCTTAAAATTAAAATGCTCTCGTGGCTGTCTATAATAAAGGGCAGCAGCAAGAGGTTGGCTGAGCCCTTCATTAAACTTAGAGAGATGCCTTATCAGTTGTAAGTGTCTTTTTATTGCTTGTTAAAGCCACTTATTGTTTGACTCACTCACGCAGGACGTGACTGTTCACTGTAAAACATGCCATTGGAAAAACTCAACATAAATGTAATACCACCTTTAGCAGGGCTTTCTCTGCAGAGGACTTTTCAAGTTCAACCTTTGATCTTTGTCACAATAACACAACAGGCCAGTAAAATGCCATGCTATGTGCTTAGGCCGTAGAGTCTAAGAGTTATGCCTGTCTGGGAATGCAGGCATCTAAAGTGCTGGAGTAGTTTAAATGGAGAGAAGCTGGGCTTACACCTCTTATCCTAGCAATGGGGTGCTGCCGTGTGAGTGTGGCATAGAATGAATGAATTAATATGTCTGGGTCCATGTGTGCTCTTAAGAGAATGTGCACATGTTAGCACCAGTGCATGGAAGTGACAATGTAAGAACTTGTCACGCATGTGTATATGTGCCTGTGTGCACTAAGGGAACCAGTTTCAGTGTGAGTGTTTTGAAGAAAAAACTTGGGAATGCAGGGTTTCCCACAGCATAGTATAGCAGAGGCCCACCACTGGCCAGAAGAAAATATTACACTGATGAAATACAACATTAACCTGCAGAGAGCAGAGGTGCTACATCATACTAGCCATGTATGTGCGTTGTTTAGTAGCAGTCACTGAATTGATCATTAGGGGAGATGCATCAGGAACTTCCTGATTCAGCTCCACAGGTCACAATGATTGATTAATCACATTGTACTTTCGCTTTGCAGTAATCAATCAGAGCGACATAACACGATGTCAGCAACAAAGAAAACCTTCAGAGTTTTTACAAGCTTCATCCATCACAATCAGGATGGGAATGTGTGAGGAAAAACCCACTGCAAAAGTAGAGGAGCACAAGCAGCATTGCTGGTCAGCAGGCTGACCTCTGCTAAGCAATGTCCTAACCAATGGCGTGGGGGAAACTCTGTAATGGCACCCCCGAGAAACCTGTAGTATATCAGGTTTTGGGGCAGGGCTCCAAAATTAAGAATTGGTAGCATTAGTGTATGTTGAGGGTATGCAAGTCAACTCTTTTTTTTACCATCTTAACTGTTTAATGAAAGCACGTGCAGGTAGCGTTTAAAGTGTTGTTACTAATTGTAATGACGCCATTATAAAACCAAATCCAATTTCAATCCTTGAAAACACTAGGCCCGTCGTCCAGTGTTATAACTTCAATAATGATATGACAGAGTAGGTCAGCAAGCCAAATGAGCAGAGCTGTGGTTAAAAAAAGGTTTACTTTGCAGCTGTATGTCAGAAACACTTTGCAAGCTGCATCCAGACTCTCAAAACACACTTGTTTAGAACAACATTAGTACAGATCACTGTGTTTCACTATAGAACCCTACAGAAGCATGCAAAAATAGGGAACAATCCTGAATTCCTCCTCCAGTGGAATCAATCATCGCATGTAATAGTATTGACTATCCAATAGTGGACACACCATTACATGCGCCCGTGTCTATGCATTTGTGTGTGTGTCTGACCCCTTAAAGAGCCTATTATCTCTCTGGCAGAGCGCTGCAGCAGTATCTGTGCTAGTTTAACATGCTACACGGGCTAGCTGTATGGCTTTGACAGTCATTAGTGTCAGTGTCCCCATCCTCTCAGCAGTATAATGGGTTAGCTCAAAGACCTTTACAGCCCCCCAGGGCTTCTCTGGGGGCCACACTGCCTCTGCCAGTGAAAGACGAGATAACATGAGGAGGAAAAGACAACTAGAGAGAAGAAAAAGGAGCAACAAGCAAAGCTGAGGATTAAGATGCAAAGAAGAGATGGAGAAAAGGTAAAGGGAGATGGAGAAAAATGTAAAATGAAGAAAATGGACACTAGAAGAATGTTACAAGCGTCTGTTAGGTCTGAACGGGGCGGACACAATAACAACCGCTAGAAAATAATCAAATCTAATACAACAGTCCAAAATAAATAGTACCTTTGGGAGGTTGTCTTAATCTTCACTGAAAGCCAGACAAACCACATTTGACTTTAGGACTGATATTTTCGCTAGCTGTAGCTTGACATGAGTCAACATCATAAGACATAGACAACAGTAGTCAGTATCTGTTTGTAAGATGCAAAGACCCATATGGATCCAGGAAGAAATCTCAGCAATACTGCAGAAGTAGAACTCACACTTTTTGCTCTGGGTCACTGACATCCCTCAATCTGTGTTCGACTGATTTATATAAAACTGATCTTACAGGTCATCCCTATTCACAAAGACTCCAGTCTGCAGCAGACCTTCCACATACATCACTGCTAAAGCACAGAATTAAATGACAAATTACTCTACTAAATAAAATTAAGCATTACTTTCAGTTCTCTGTCATGTTTGCACTCTCTAACTTGCCCAGCGCTCCAGCTCTCTGTCAAATTTATCTCACTCTTTTTTCACTCGTCAGGTAGCCGTTACATACGTTGTTTAAACGTCATAACATTGAATTAAATTTTCATCAGAACCCTGATTGGGAGGACGTTAGGTAAGCCAGGTTGGATAACGTGCCTTGACCCATTCAGATGGAAGAGGTATGACAGGTAAAGCACAAGATACCCCTCCCTTCAGTCCAAACTGTTTGATCTGGAAATCCAAAAAAGAGCATTTCATTATCTTCATTTTATTATTTATTCCTTTATTGAATTTATGTAGTATTTTAATGGTAGTCAAGGATGGAACTTAACAAAAATTAAATTAAAGGTTTTTGGTGTGACTTTAAAAGGCAGCACAAAGTCAAAGTGTCAGCAGTCACCACAGAGGCGTCCTGATCCAACAGCAGCCGCAATTATAACAAGATGTGGCAGGAGATGGCGGGCTCTCTGAGGAGCTGAGCACATGTAGCAAATAAACAAAGGCGGTTGATGTGGAGCACAGAATATGTCATTAGAAATGCACAGTCTCTTCACACTTGGTTAGCTCCACCTTGGCCCTAACTAGCTTTGGCGTCCACAATCCTCCCCCTGGTGTTCTGCTCCATCCACTCAACTCCTGTTTCATTCTAGATCAGGCACATTACTTTACAAGCTTGATGCAGCAGAGTTACATCAAAATATCAGTTTCAAGACACAGCATATTGACTTTTAATAAAGGAGTGGGGCTATTTGTCTTTAGGGTGATATGCATTTGTTCTTTTATGTACTGGCTGCCTTATTTTTGTGTTTATTCCAT
Organism: Oplegnathus fasciatus; assembly: GCA_003416845.1. Classification (NCBI taxonomy): domain Eukaryota; kingdom Metazoa; phylum Chordata; class Actinopteri; order Centrarchiformes; family Oplegnathidae; genus Oplegnathus; species Oplegnathus fasciatus. The sequence goes on along the minus strand of NTHP01000289.1, from coordinate 438,236 downwards.
TATTGTGTCAAGCAGATGAATAAAATAACACCATATAATGTAATACAATCTAACACTGTAAACTGCTGCAGCACTTGAATCAACACCTGACAGTCTTGAAAAAGTCTTTTCGAGCATAGGACTGGTTATCATTTGAACTCTCTCGATACCACAAGGATATAATTCCTGTGTGCCAGTGCCAATACCAAAACAAGAACGTTACCTAAATAAACATATCCTATAAAAAAACGAAACCAACAATGTGTTAGTCTGTCTCTCAATACTCTCTGACTTCCCTACCCTGCCTGTGGCACTCCCAGCCCATTTGTTCCTACTAAAGATGGAAATCTTTACAAAGAGTCACAAATACATAGTTTCATTTATTAAAAAGGCTCAGTTGTTTTCTAAAACAGCTGTCCTCTGTAGTTTCTGACAAACGTTACTCAAACAGGAATAAATAGTGCATTTGTTTGTTGGGGACTACTTTCCGCTGCAGATTAAGCCACAGTGTATGTGGGATTGCGTCAAAATAAACTACGTGTGCAGTGCGACAGTGTGGCTCCTTGATGTGTTTTTAACAATGACGCTCTATGGCACAGAAGAGTAAGATATATCAGACTTATATCAGACTTTGGATGATTATTATATGTTTTTCTTATATTTTTTTTTCCTTTTTCTTTATTTCTCACACAGATTACCATCTCATTGACATCTGTATATTTATTACATGAATATAAAGTAATGAAACGGACAGCTTCGCTATTTACTGGGGTACGCTATTCAGGGGGCATTACGTGAGCGGGCGTTATCAATCCACTTGATGAGGGCGCCTTCAACCACAGGTGCTTTCCCTGTGCGCATTTGTTTTCTGCCTCCATCACCAGCAACTGTTCCTCGTTGTTTGAGTAGACTACACAAGGTAGCCTGAGGAACATCAAGTTTCTCTGCTGCATCTCGCTGGCTCATTTTTGGCAGTTTGTCATAAACTTCGAGGAGACTACGATTTTCATTGAGAGAAAATGGCTTTCTTTTTCCCGTCGTGATTCCAACGTGCACGCTGTACCAGCCTCAGGTAGCCAGCTGGCAAAGTAAAAAAAACATAGAATTACTGTATTACTGTTTTAAAAATGTTGTCCATATGTTGTCATGTATGTAAAGACCCAAAATGAACACTGAAAGCGGACTAAAACAATTTCAAACAGCATTTGTATAGGAATGATTCTGTCCCAAGCTTTTTGATCCACTTCTTGATCACTGTAACCGTGATCACTGTAAGTGGTTTCCACTGTACCTGTAACTCTTCGTTATCAAACAAAAGCATTTTAACAAAATGACTTGACTTTTTACCTAGTGCCACAATCAGGCACAAAATATCAGCAGCTTAATGTTTTTTAAAACTGGCATCTCTTATGGTCAAACCATACATTGCAAGAGCTCGAACATGACCTTCTACTTGTACCTAAACGGCAGTGCAAACACAAAATAAAAAAATTTAAAAATAAATCTGATAAAAACAGAAGAAGCAATGCCCTGAGAGCTGACAGAGGTGAAACTGACAGCTTTGGCTAAGGTGAAAGGGTCTGAGAAGCTTCAATCACCCACACGTCTTGCCACACTGACAGAACAGGTTAGTGAAAGCTTCGTCGTGCTCTGACAGGAGGATGTGGATGAGTAAAGGGGAGGAGAGGTGGGAGGCGGGAAGAGAGTCGAACTTAAAGGTCAACTTTATCTGCTAAGGACGGGGCAGACACAGCAACATCGCTTTGGGATTTTTTTTTACGGATCACCAAAAAGAGATGCTCTTATTTGGTGTGGGTTTGTGTGTGTGTACGCGTGAGTATGTCTGTGAGACATATTTTTGTGTTCGTGGTATCCAAAATGTTGGATCTTGGCCAAAAAAAATGGACATCTTATGGACACTACTATTTTTATTGTACCAGTTTTAACAGCACTGGGACAGCGTCTCCAAAGTAAAGCAAGTTATGAGTTTGACAGGCAATAGCTTCAATCTACAAACAGAGATATACTGTGATTTCTTTTCCAACCTCAGTTCCATTTGATGATGCGTTTGTAGAGGTATTGTTAAAGATGAAAGGTTCCATGGCAACATAAACAGAGGTGGAGAAAATGGCGAGCCTTTAGAGCTTCTGAGCTTCATGTCTAGCAGAGCTTTGCTGCAACAAGCATGAGTGAGAGAAGTACCTGTTTTTGGTTGCCTAACAGCATACAGATATTTGGTCCCTCTCCCTTATACCAGGAAGTACTCCCTCTTTTGGATAAGATTTTGTAAATCTGTTTTTGATTTTAACACTATTGTAGGTTTCATATGAACACATTTTCAGAGCTTTGGAAGTATTATAATCAGGGCTTCCGTAAACAAGAGAGCAAACTGTTAATGAAATATTCAATTAAATTCTACAGATTACTCCACCATGCTAGACACAGCCGGGCTGTAAACAAATCCCCAGTTTAACCACATTATCTAAACAGGTTCCAACATTTTTTGCATTGTGGGTCATTTTTGTAATGACTAGGTTGTTGTGGACCAGCCGACGGGGGGAGGGTGGGGCTAATCACAGAGCATTTAATTGTTCTCATAAAGTTAAAGTCTCCGTGAGCGGAGTCTCCAGAAAGTCACAGCTGCCAGCCATGAAATAGACCAGCACATGACCTCCCATAAAACCACAAACTTTCTTTTTTACACTTTAGTTTTTGTACAGATTAAACAACATATAGCCTGTTCATTAGTGAGCTTTAGAGGTGCTGGTAGGCTGATTTCTTTTTTTTAACCTTCGGATAGAGCAAAGCTCGCTGTTTCCCCCTGCTCCAAGTCTTTACGCTAAGCTAAGCTAACCTAACTGTCTCCTGGATGTAGCTTCATATTAATAGACAGATATGAGATTTGTTCCTTTACTTACTCTGTATTTCATTGCTGTAACTTACTAAATAAAAACAAATACAGATAGACCTCTCTGCATCACTCAGATAGAGGCCTCACACAGATTTCATGTACTGCTGAATGCTGGTGTTTCCTAGTGGCCGAGTAGCAAATGTGATTCTACTTACCTGGAGGTCTTTGATGTTTGGGAAGGGAATTCCAATGGTGACCACTGCCCTGGCATTGTCATCTGTGAAGTCTAGTCCTTCACTCACTTTACCCCTACAGACAGCGATCAGCAGTGCACCATCTATAACAAATAAATCACATACAGTATATCAATAAAGTAAATGACAAGCAACATGCACTAGAACTATGAACCATTACTAGAGCTATTCTACTGACTATTAAGATGATGTCAGCATTCTTGTTACAAATCAATTAATTGCCAGACTCATTGTGTGAGCACTAGACTAGATCAAATTAATGTATTTCGGCACTTATTTACAGGCATCAAGTCACCAATCAAGCTGCTTCAGAGTGACATAACAAAACCAGTAGCTGGTCCAAAGGTCAGTGTGATGTTGTTTACCAGTCTCACCTCTTTCATCACAGTATTTGATGGCATCGTAGTACGTCTGGAGCAGTTCGTCAAAATCCCCCTTGCCACCACCGCGGGGCTCTGTGATCACAGTTTTCTGTTGTTCTAGCTTCTCCCAGAGGCCAGTGTTGGACCATCGGTCTCGCAGTTTGTCTAGCATCTGATTAAATCACAGGAGGTGGCATGTTGTAAATATAAATGTTTGCAGAGGTTTTGTGAAAAAAGTTGAAATTGATCACATAGAATCAGAATCATGACAGTGACGCTACAACATGGCTGACTAGGAGCAGCATCTGTAGGATTGTTCTCTGTTACAAAAGGCTCTCATAGATTATGCTACAGTTGAGGAGTTGCCTTGTGATTTAGAGTGAAGACACTCTTTCTACATCTTCAAAAACTAAAGCTATGCTTATTGACAAGTGCAGTAGTTAACCTGCAATTACTTTTGCACACAATATAGTAAATGAGCTTGCAAATATGGTAAATGATCACTGCATATCTTCATTTTGCATGACACAAACCAGAATAAACCTACGTGTCTATTAGCCATCCATGCATGGCTCTATGGAGAACAAGTTCAGTATGTCTAACTGGTTCCACCACTTTGGCCTAGACTGAAATATCTAAAGAGGTACTAGATGGATTGCCACGAAATGTTGTACACACACTCATGGTCCCCCAGAGGATGAATTCCACTGCCGACTGGATGGACTGGCACAAAATTTGGCCACCATGGGATAGACATTTGTGGTTTTCAGTGAAATGTCTCAACAACTATTTCATTAATTGCCATGAAATTTGGTACACGCATTCATGTCCTCCTCAGAATTAATTGTAACAACATCAGTCATCCCTTAACTTTCCATAAAGGAGCACCTCGGTAGCCAAATGGTTACAGCGCATGCCATGTGGCCACGTGGTCGCAGCTGTCGCCAGTTTGGTTCCAACTGGCGACCTTCGTTGCACCTTAAAATAAAAAAAACTTTCCATAAAGCCCCATCACCAGGTCAAAAACCAGGCTTAGTACAGCCTTACAGCTGCTAGCATGGCTGTAGACTTCTACACAGGAGGCACAGCATGAGTAGCACAATAGCAGAGCAGACCTCTGTCTGTGTCTATCCAGGATGCGTTCAAGGACAGTATTGAGTGTAGGTCACATATTGGCAGCAGCTAATATTCAATCACCGTGATTACATGCGTAAAATGGAAGAAAATAAAGCATAAAAATACGCTTCGGGTTGCGTTTATGCGCATACAGTGCGAGACGCTATGCGGTATGTGTAGACAGCTGGATTAATTAAAATGGGAGCATCTGTTCTGTCAGACGCACATTAGAGATGGCCGACTTTAAACGCAGCTCAAACGCTTCCTGTGTAGACACACCATTAGTCTTGTTTCCTCACTACTGATAAGCTTGTAAACTTCAGTGTCTATACTCTGAAACCATGACTGTGAACTTTTTTGTCAACAAGGCAACCAGCAATCAGTCAGAAATTAAACATTAAACGACATCAACAGTTCAATTGTGTAAAAACCTGATTAATCCCTTCTTGAGTCAACTTGGCTCTCTGTCTGATTTTGAGAAAACTATCATTTATTATAAATTGCTACTTTTAACTTAAAAATTACGACATGATCAGACTCCTCTTTCATACTCTTCTTAAATGAGGTTCCAAAAGTACACAAAGCAAAACCCACACACGATTGCAAAGGACCTACAGGAAGGTTTCACTTGCATTGCAGTAATAGTGCACAGTCAACTGTAGATATATGTTGCCTGTCTTCAGTAGAAAACATGGCACAAGGATGGGATAAAGATAAGCATTGAACACAACTTTAATAGAATAATAGTGTAGATTACCCTACAGGCAACACAGCAAGCACTGTGTGGTCAGCTAGCACCTTACTGATGCCAGAGACTAACAAGGACCTTGTTCATTTGGAAAAGTGAATGTTTGCAAATGATGTGATCTCTGTAAACCTACATTAATTTAACTTATAGCTAGTATATTACAATATTTATGCTTCTAACCAGACCATGATGTGATTTAGGTGATCATTCAGTATCAGTATATCAGTATAATCAGTATACTAAAAAGTAGGTGTGATGGGTTAGTGAGATGTTTTGGGGGATTGTGACGCAACTTACTGTAGGTCATAAATGGGTTTAAACAAGGACAAATAAAATCTACAAACAAGCCTAAGGGAAAAAAACAGCACTTTCATGGAAATACTGTAGTTGCATGTCAAGAGAAAGCAGAAGGTCTACATCATCAGACATTGTAAAACTGTACATCATGTAAGTAACTGTAAGGCACGACATTGTAACACATTATGACACTTTCCAAGTCTGAAACATAAAACTTGCAACAAAGAACAGGAAGCATTTAGCTAACCATGTTTGCTCCCGTGTCCTCAAACAGCTTGGATTTCGTTTCTTTGCACTTGGCAGAAAGCTGCCGTGTTTAAACCCCCTCTGTAATAAAATCACTGTTCCTGTACTATTGTTGGTGCAAAAAGTCAGCAGCTCTCAGGGGAGGCACATTGATCTAAAAGCCCGCATCCTAGCATGGCCCCACTCATGTCTGAGCTGGGCAGATTATATCCTTGAATAAGCATGGTTTCACAATCAAAGAGCAACTTCACTGGATTGGAAATGTGTTAGAAGGGTCAAGTAGAAGTTCTTCTTGTAGTCAGCAGAAAACTTCTCAACAGGCGAAAAGTGACAACATGTAAAGACTGAGCCAGATGCAGATGGGGCCACAAGATGGGAAGAAGGTGGGGAATATTCACTGACATCTTGTCCCCAACAGTACACCTATTCTGTTTACCTGCGTGAATAGCCAACTGAAGAGTTCCTCCAAATACCACACGAAGCTAAATAGAAATTGGCTCTGCGGGTTTTGTGCAATACAGAGTAAAACAGCAAAGGCAGACAGGGAAAGGAGACAGTATGAGAGCGTTGATAGTTTTTTGCATGCCAGTGTGATTGCCTCATAGTGCTGAAATGAAGCATGGGGAAGATTTCATCAGCTTGGTGCCTCCTAAAGCAAGTGAGGCCAGGACGTTTACATCAATAAAACATGGCACATTCAATAAATATGCAGTGTTACATCAACAAGGACCCCCCTTACGTGCGTCTTCAACTCAGCAAACTGTTTGTCCTGCAATTGCTTTCCAGTGCAATCTTGAGCGGGAGATGAATAATTCATGTTATGTACTTTAGGTAGATCTACCACTAAACAAAACAGCCATTATCTGCCAGGCTGCACTTGGAAAGAAGCTGATTCCACATGGCGAAGAGCACAGAGGAAAAACGCTCTCACTGATGAAAATAATGCAACAGGGTCAGTAAAGACAGAATCAAGGATCGTGGCTTGCAGCATGACATAATCATACCTACAGAACTTTATTTGACAGAACTGCAAGTATAATGTTCTTGGTAATATTTTTATTCACAGGCAAAAATGGTTACATGTATTTTACCATTAAATGACAGAAAATATTTAATATACATAATATAATAGTTTTAAAATATTTAAAAACTAAGGTAATTTCCGGTGCGGACTGAAACATAAAGACATGATAAATGTAGTCATGAAGGAAAATCTCAACAAACAATCTGGGCTTATTAAAGACCAAAGTGAATGTTATTCTGATGCCAGAGATGTTCCAGTAATATATGATGACTGGGCCAACAGTCTGTACAATGTAAATATGATATCCACTCTGGATGTCAATCTCTACTATCAATTGTCTGCCTGGGATGCAGACAAAATTCCCCCAGAGAGAGGACTTGCAGACAGGGGACTCTGCGAGATATTCCCAGTTCACCCTCGCTGCATGTTTGGGTTTACCGGGTTTGTACAACAGCAACCACATCACTTGATCCAAGTCACCATCATGTGGTTATCAAATGACAGGTCTGCCTCCTCTCTCCACTAAAGACATTTAGTATTGCCACAGATGTGATGATAGTACATCATTGTTCTTTGGCTTAAGGTGCTTTCTGACCTACCTGGCGGATGTTCGTTATGAACCGTACATGACTAGCATAGATGTTCCATAACAAAGCATCACTTGAGTTCAGATCAGGCAGGCCTATTACCCTATCAGGTTTCTTTGTCATTGCCCATATAAGCTTGCAGCAGAAGTCCTCAGGGGTGCCCTCTCCAGCACCACATCCTGAGACTCCAAGTAGGTCAGATACTCCAAACTGTCAATGCACTGGCACAAACAACAATCAGAACCTTTGTATCTGTGACACACCGGGGCACAGAGGCGAGTAGGGACTCAGCCATGGGCGCAGTATTCCAACACCTGCATGCCACTTCTCACTGGCCAATCCGGTAAAGGATAGTCCCAGGGGAGGCAAGCTCAACTATATGTAGTTAGTATGGCGATAACAACAGCACCTTTCCCACCAGAGAGGTGACATTCCACACCCCAAGACTTCGTTTTCTTTGCTAAGGGTTAGCATAGCAAAGCTTGCGCCCTTGAATGCCACACAATTGGAAACACAGCAGCCCCATGTTTTTTCTTCAGGCCCCAATGAGTTCGGGCCAAGCCAGCAGACTCATCAGCATGCTCCCCACATGCTCCTTAACAGGCCCTGCTCCAGAAGTGAGCCCCAGTTCCCTAATCCAGGCAAGGCGGTTTGATCCCCAGCCCCTCCTCCTGGCCACATGTCGAAGTGTGCTTGGGTAAGACCCTGATCCCCAAATTGCTATATAAAAGCGCTATATAAATGCAGCCATTTACAATTCTTCTTTGACCACTCTGATCCATGTGTTGTTTGCGTTCACAGAATCAGAAATCCCCACTAATGTTTTTTAGGCGTTCTTGGTAAAACCTTGAAATAATTGGTTTGGAGAGCCCAATGTTTCAAGTCACTAGCCACCTGTCTTGCTAAATCCAACTCTCATTCAGGAGATGTATGTATAAATGGAGTGTTGAGTGTATGAAAGCTGGTTCAAATTGTGTTTGACCCATTCATCCATTCATATTAGACTATGTTCAACCAAGGGTGGGAGGAAGGTTGCAGACTCGGGTCAGCCAACACACTTTGTTTGACCCATTCAGTACAACCACCAATGCGGGATTAATCCCTGTCACTGTGTCTGTCTGGGAGGGGTATAACTGATTATGGAAACTCTAGTCTCCCTGGTTTACCACACAGCATGGCCACAATATATATAACTCCCTAAAAAGTATAATTTGTGTGAAGGTGGGGGATGTACTTAATAAAAGGGCAAAACAGTGCACGACCTGAAACAACAGACCTGCAACAAATACCACTTTTGTGGGCAAGGATGAAGTATTGGGTACACTTACAACATAGTGGAATCCAATACAGGAACATAAATTGAATACACTGAACATAATAAGTATTTATATCTGGGTTAGTATTGATAGTCATTTTTGCAGGGTTGGTGATTTGCATTTGATTGTAGGTGTTACTTTGCCCCAGTCAGTACTGATGTAAGCCATGTACATCACAAGACTGGTCTGATAAATCAAACTGCATGGATGTAGGTGTGAAGCAGAGCGTTTTACTGTGCAGTCAAACGGATCTTCAGCACCTTCAGCAAAGGCTTTCAGCCATGTGAGTGTTAGACACTCAACACAGAAATTACAGATAGAAAAATTACAGACATGAGCACCTTTGTGAATAATTTAAGGACAACATCTGACAGAGGCCTGGTGTTTAGTTGGCAGACTCTGCTAGGCTATAGAATGTCAATCTACAGGCTCAATTGCACACTTCTTTGTATAATTTTAGGACAAAACACCAAAAGTTTTGCAGTTATTTAAGGCCTGCCAATTTAGCACTCTGAGAACCACCATAAAAACAAGTATGGCATCTTTTGTAAATGCCAGAAAAGTTAAGTACATAGTTATGTACATATATACAGGGTTTGAGGCCATTTTAGTTTGTAGGCAAATTGTACCAAAGCACAAAAAGCCTTTGCCTTTCCTTGCCTGAGGTTAATGAGCATTACACTAAAGCTCTCTTAGCTTTATAGGATTTCAGTGCATCTCTGAAAGCATAAGCTATTTTCTACTTGTCTTCAAAACACAATGACGGTGTCAATTAAAAGTAAATGTATTTGTTGCCCACCACTTTTAGAATTTCACAAGAGATCTTAAAGGAGCACAGTTACAATACCCAGGCATCATAAATGGGAAGGAGCAGTATTTAGCACATAAGAGGGCACAACAAAGTGTGAATAATTTATTGCCCTTTCTAGGCATGGTAGGTGCAAAGCTCAGCCGCTGCCAGTGACACGGTAAAGTGGGCCAGGTCTTTCTGCCAATTGGGACAGGGTGGTGAAACAACTAGATAGAAGCAGTGAACTGTAGTCTTTCTCGCACTTTTACACTTCCCCTCTTTTCCCCCGTTGCTATCTCCCGATCTTTCACCTCCTCTGCATCCAGCCTCTCTCTATCTCCTTCCCCGTGTCCCCGGTGTCAGTGAGCTGTGTGGCGACACATCACGGCTCCTCTAGTGCCTGCTGAATTATGGAGGGGGTTTGGAGGCGACGGCATTAATGAAACATGCAGCCAGGAGCCACATTTCGCAGTGGCAAGGGGAGACGTGTTGTTGCGGTGTAAATTATTCAGCCCCAAAATATCACAGCAACCATCACGCCAAGACTGGTGGCAAGAAGCCACCTGCCACCTCTGGCCCGCCACTCTTCCCTTGTCGTCTGCTCTACACATCCCAGCCACACTGCTGGTGACAACGGAACGCTGCAAAAACACTGACTGCTGCCCATGGAAGGTGGTCACTGATAGGGCTTCCTTTTCTTCTAAAAAATATAAGTATTACACTGACTTGAATACACAGTAAAGTGTATATTTTGAGACATTTTCATGACTCATACCTATTTGATTAGATATAAATAGTCCTTGTATATACACAGTACATATAGGAGGACTTCAGATGCAGATTTATTATTAATAAATTAATATATCTTTCTACACTGTGTGTAAAAAATACAGTTGTATTATTTGTAAATAAAACTCACAAATAATTACTCACAACCGATTATGTAGCAAGTGATAACTGTTAGATAACTTGGTAAAATGTAACAGAATGTTGATCAAATGCATTGAAAATAATAATAACAAAATCATGTTATTAGAAAAACTGGTGGTTACTACCTTTAAACAAAGATAACACTTGCAAAGACCTTCTAATAATCTTAAAGGTTAAGACTGGCGATATTCTATATTTTTCAAAAAAACAAAAAAATAGTAGTAGTTTGAACCAAATGTTGATCAGACAGGAGTGAATGACTATTGGTGATCTGGCACAGAGGAATAAGATATATCAGGCTTTGATACACACACAGTACTTGTTACCAACCAACAACCAATTCATTGTTGGTTTGGTTTTTTCATAGGGTTTGTTCACAATAAGAAAAATATAGAATATCACCAGACCTATCCTTGAAGAATGCTTTTTTTTTAGTTACAGTATTGCATTCCTTCTGCAAACACTGTATATAGTCAGGTACTCCACTGGCTATTTTCTACAGACCTTAAAAACTGTTCAGTTTATCAAATAATCAGTTTTGTGCGAAAACAATTAGACGATCAGCAGAATATCAACTGCCAACTATTTTGAAAATTGATTAATCAAGTTATTTAAAAACAAAACTAAAACATCAACGATTCACTGGTTGCAGTTTCTCAAATTTGAGCACTTGTTGTTTTTCTGTTCTGTGTCATTGTTAAGTGAGTTTCTTTGGGTTTTGGACTTGGACTGCTGATCTGATAAAACAAGACATTCAAAGATATCGTCTTGGACTCTGGGAAGTTGGGAGGAACATTTTTCACTTTTTGTGAGAATTTTTAGAATAAATGATTAAGAGGATTAATAACCAACAGATTAATTGTTGCAGCCCTACGTTCATTCTTATATCATCTCTAAAGTTTCCACATTATGCATGTAGGAGGTCACAGAACAAGGAGATGACTGAGACCACATTTGACCTGTGTTCCTTAAGTCTGAAACTCTAAGCCTCCCAAAAAAGCTCCAGCTTAACAGCAGTAACCCTGAAGTTTCCACTGTAAAAACTCATATAAAACATCCCCTCAGCTCAAAAAAAATCAGGAGGGACATGCTACACTGGGCAAATTGACCCATGAATCTAATATGCTCCCAAACACAGACACAAACAGTCTCACTTTGAAACAGTACTTCTGGAGCTGTGTGATTTGTGCTTCAGATGCCCCCTGAGCTGCTGAGGACAGTGCGTGCTGGCGGGTGTACACCCTGCAGTCCAGTTTGACTTTGATTTGACACACGCTCAGCAGAGCCCAGGCGCCAGCGCTGGGTGTGTCTTCACACAGACAGCGAGGCGACATCACCTAATGGCCCTTATCTCAATCTCCTTTAAAAGCATCTTGTATTCCCTGCCATCTTTTCACCTCTGCAAAACCCTGCCTTTTTTTAATAAACCATCAGTCCCCCTCTCCAGTGTAGCATTGGTCCCTTCCTTTGGCGGCTGGGACCAGACGGCAGGGCCCGCTGTGGTTTTAATGGGCATTAACTGGGGGGCTGTTGAGGCTAAAGTGCTACAAAACCACAGCACTGGCGCAGCCTCTCTGAGAAAGTGTGTGTGTGACCATTATTACAGGCATACTTTGTGTGTCTGTGTATCTTTTTTTTTTTATTGAGCTGTGTGCTAATGCCCAACATTCTCTTGAGTTCTCTTTGCTCTCATTTGACTGCAGTGCACCAATGCCATTGCTGGGAAATGACAACCTTAGTTACAGAAATATAAATACACTTAATTTCTCAATGCCAAACGAAAAAGACACATTACTGATTTTATCACTAGTTTTACTACTTATGTTATCATTCGATCTGTCATAAGGAGATAATAAAACTGAACTTAAATAGTGCCAATGCATCCTGCTGTGTACTTTTGACTTTGTGACTTTTTATGTGTGTGTATGTGAGGGCAGCAAACAGAGCCTTGAGGTACACCTCCTTGACCCTGCAGGCCTGTTCGCTTCACCGCTCTCTCTGTCTATCACTGAGCCAGCTGTGTATGAGGGGCCGATGGCCATCACCTAGACACACCGAACAGGGATGTCTGGAGATGACCTATCCTCTCTGTGTTGCCCGCACACACACAAACACACACATCACAGGGCAGACGGGACTCAGCGGCACCAACAAGGCCTCCACGGGCTCCAATTAATACCCCAGCCCTTCATATCCCCTCATCTCCTCATCTTTAAGAGCTGACTGCAGATTAAATATTTATGCATCAGCATAGAGAGAGAGATAGAAGACTCCTACATGGCTATCAATAATAAAAAAACATCCCACAGCTCATAGTCGCTCCTTGGCTCGCAGCACAGGCTGACAAAAAAGAAGGTAAAATGAGAAAACAACAAGGCCCAGAGTCTTAGCTTTCCCTCACAGTTTGGATGGCAGTGTCCTCACCTGTTTGAGAATGCAACTGGATAGCAAGCAAACAAGGACTGCAGAGAAATCAAACCAATGAACACTGCATGTGGCACATTGAAATACAAGTCAAACATGAACCACGCAAATATGCCAAAGGCAAAAACTAAATTTGCCAAGGGCAAAACACAACTGTGAAGGGCCACCATTTGGAAAATGATGTGTCCTCTTAACATGACTGACACATCACAGCAAAACACAGTACGTCAGTGATGTCCGGCTTCCATGATTACATGTATAATAATGTATTTCGGGGTTCATTTATTTTGTCATTTTACAACACAGGGTTGCACAATGAAATTAAAGTTGTAGCCCCTTCACTCTACAAACACACAGAACATATATACAAATATTTAAAAATTAGAACAGAATAAAAATAAAAAATAAAAACAAGATATACAGTTACTTATATACATATATTATACAAAAATGTTATGTATTGGTAAAAAATGTCCATGTGGATGTGAATGTAGAACATAACAGCACAGTCGCAGAGTGTTAGGAAAAGCAGAAAAGGGTTCACTGCTGTAAGATTAGATAAGATTTTAAATGATAAAAAGGGTGTAAATTATATTTATAGAAACACTGCATTATTCAAGGCTGGCAAAAGGTTGAGGTCATGTATTTCTATCAGGTGGACATCATTTACACATGTAGTATTTTATGTTGGTGTGTAGGAGCAGAATTAAAAAAAAATCGGTATGGCTGTCGACCACTTCCACACATCTTTCTTCAAATCAGTTATATCGACCTTAAACCATGTTTTGCTCTTACAACCATGGTCATTCTAATGAAAGTCAGAGGTGTAGGACATCAGTGATTAAAAACATAAAACTGATTCTGTAGCAAGAAGTAGTGATCCTTAACCATATAGGTGATGATTTGGGGGAAAAGAGCATACAGAATTCTCAGTTTTAATTGTTTAAAAAGTGTAAATTATGACTCTGGTTCCCCAACTAGGGGCACACCCTCCCAAGAGGTCGAGAGATGAATCTGAGGGGCTGCAAGATGATGAACAATATTGGAAAGCAGAAAAAATAATGAATGCTACATAAATAATACAAACTTTTCCAGTGATTTCTCTACTCTTTTCCTTTTTCCACTGAATTACTGGAAAACGTTACCTCTAAAAACTATTAAAATGAAAAAGGGGTTAAAAAAAAATCACTCCTAGCTTAGTCTGGTCATAATCCATGCACATTGCAACCGGTGACAATGGGATAAAATTCATTTTAAGGGGTTGTAGGCCAAAAAGGTTGGGAACTAATACATTATAATCTATAGAATCAAAGTTCATTTTTTTTGTCAGAATGACTTTAAACTCTTAAACTGTATTATGTTTAAGAGTGCAAGTATGTTCATTGACCAAAAGTTACACATAACATGAGCTATGTGGACAAAGATACAATGATAAATGAAATCCACTTGACCCGTAGTAGTCTGATGGGACAACTGAGCTACAGTGGACATTAATTATTCATGAACAAAAATGCATAACAAACAAAGGGGGACAAAGTGTCTATGAGTGCGCTCTCAGAAGCACCCTCATTAACTGAAAGAGGATACAGTTCTGTGAGGATGACGGCATTTAACAAGTACTTGACAAGTACCTCTATTGATTAGTAGTCATCTATTGTAACATATGACACCACTGACAGCTGCTTCTTAGCAGTGGGATCTATTGGAATCCAGTCTAGGCTTTGAAAAACTGTTACTTGTTTTGCATGGCACAAGTTAATAGAAATACCTTCAAACCACAGAAGCATTGGACACGACTCCAATTTACGGTCTCCATCTCCTCCAAGTGGTTAAACGTGGAAATGTTCTAACCGCAATAATCCACCACCACTTCAATACAATGTGAAGAATAATTTTGAGAGTAAATTTAGATGTGCAGTTGCACATTGCATTTTGTATCAATGATGGAATCAACAATCCTCTATAGATAAAAGTACTGATGTATACGCTGAGTGACCTGGAAAATAGAAACACCTCTACTGTTATGCTACTGTTATAGTACTGTTACATTCATGCAGTGCAGTACAACAGCCCTCCAACACATCACCACCCTACTTAGAATACTTTAGTAAGTATGTTTGGAGTGTTTTTGAGTTGCCTCCTGTATGTATTTTTTTATAATATATAATAACAGTTTCTTTTCATTTATTCTTTATCCCATTTGTTTTTTGGATTTTGTGTCCATCTTGTCTTGCTTAATTGTTTCTTTTAATGTGAAACATCAACCAGCCCAGGGACTGCGGAAGAAAATTCTCCTTTTGGCTAAATCACACATCACATCATCAATCACACATTTACACCGTATTAATGTTAATTAATATGTGCTGTCCCTGTTTGTGTTCCTCCTGCTGTTTTGTGTGTTTTTCCTTTGCAGGTTGCCTGCAGGTAGAGATGGGCGGAGCCATCTAACCTGATGTCTTGCACCTGGGCAGGCAGAGCCTAGGTTATTGAGGCTGGCTTCTCATTCTGTCTGTCTCTCTCTCAACATCATTGTCTACCCTTTATGTTTGGTTTTCCTCTCGCCTTCACAACACCCCACATACATTCAACGCTGCAACCACCGCTGATTTACAGACTACAGATTAATTTATTATCTTGCTTTTGTCTCAGATTCAAATAATAATAATAATAATAATAATAATAATAATAATATTGTTTAAATTACTTTAAATCCTGTGTGGTCTGCCTTTTTGTCTAGCTCACTGAGCCTGGCCCAACAGCCCAAACAACAGTCTCAAAATACTATAGTGTTGAATCAACAAATCAAAGATCCAAACAGCTACAAAAATGGTAAAGTATGAATGTTTTTTGGATTGCATTACAACATGCAGGGTTTTGGACTCGGTGAACATTAAAGCTGAATTTTTGTAATGGTCCAAGTGTTTTGTACAATTTAATTTTGTAGGATTGTCTGCATTGTTAACTGATTTGTGGCAGTTCATAAACCATTTGTTCACAAAGGTTCTGTTTTCACAAAGGTTCTATGAACAAAAATGTGAGTCACAACTTAAATTATTTTTAACCCTTTTTTAAACCCGTACTGTTCCATATTGCACACCGAAAATAACCAATGTAATTCGAAAGTACCAGAACATGTAGGGGTGAAATGTAGTGACGGTATCTGACATGGCCCATGAGACAGATTAATATGTATCAAACTCTTATTCCTTAGACCAGTATTTTCATGTTTCATGCATGTTTCAGTGGTATATTTACCTTGTAAGAAGGCAGAAAACAGAGCACACCCTTGCCCACAACCTGGCAGACACGGAGCAGCAGCGCACCCACCTCATCCTGGAAGGCGTACGTTTCAGTATGTTGGAAGGTGGCACAGAGTTTTTTGCCTTGGGGTCCTGCACCAACAGTGCCAACCCAAACCTGAAGAGAGGGCATTAGAAATCTGAAGTGCACATCACCAATATACTTATATAAGAAATATGTCAGGGCATTACCATGTTGGCCCATAAAATTTGTTATCAAAGGCCAAAACACAAATATCTCCTGGTACCATTATGAGCCTTTTAAAAACCATATTGTTTAAGCCTGACTAGTGCTGACACAGAGTCATGAGTGCAAGTCATCAAGGTTTGTTTGTTTGAGTCCAACCTACCAGCTACTCATCAGTTCAAGTGATATCAATGTGGTGATTATTGCAGAAGTTTTTGCAAATATGTCCTCTTGCCAATTCAGTGTCTAGACTGTACAACCACCAGATATCCACAACTCCATTTGTCAGGCCTTCAGATGACTTTTATTGCAATCAAATGGTTAATCATATGGTGACATCTGCTGGACAAAAGTGGCACTGTGACAGATGTGGAGCAAATACAGCGTTAAAGTTTCGATTTGTTTGATACACCTTTGGCTGATATGCCTGAATTCTACCTACTGACAGACACTGATCCACTTTCCCACTCTGACCTCATGTTGACTGAGACTGATGGAGATAACCATACATCTCTTTCTGAGATGTAGTTGTCAGGATGCTGAGGGATTTCAATGGACCCTCAGGTCACTGGAGGGAGGTTTTAAGTTCAAGTCATAAATCAGAGTCATATTATTAAATTGGGATTTCAGACATCCAGAAATCAAGCAGTATGACACAGCACCTAGCCACAGTGCTGTTGTGAACCCACTGACTAAATATACACTTTGACAGAACAGCCACAAAATGCATACGTTGCAGTGTTCCCAGGGGCTCAGTGACATGGGTAAACCTACTGACCTGGGACTTGTTGATAACATGGTTGGCCTCTAGCTGGATAGAGAATTTCACCCCAAGTTCAGAGGAGAAGGAGCCCATGGGTGACAGGGTTCCTGATGTCAGCACAATGCTGTGCACTGAGCCACTCAAGTCAGAGAAAGCCTGGGGGATACAGATAAACACACAGACACAATGAACGTCCAAGGGGAGTTTCAACGGCAATTTACGCCATAATCAATATCAAGAATCTAATATCAAGGGTGCATGGTAGCACAGTGGAGACTGAAGAGCTGGAGAAAACATAAATAGTCTTAAGTATTTTTTTGTTTCTGAGACATAGTATTTTACCAGCACTTGGCCGGTAACCTTAACTTCAGACTCTATTAAGTAATTCATTCTGTATGTTTCTAGACTTCAGTAACAGATCAAAGTGGCCTACATGGCAGGGTCTGCCACGTCTAACCTCTCACCACAGCGGGGTTGAGGCACCAGAAGCTGAGTGTCAGGACTTCTGCCTTGACTCTGATGCTCTGGCGTTGTCTGTAGCGGGGTCGAACAATAAAGCCCTGGGCATCAGGGACATCAGGTGGGACCTGGTTCGTCCAAGCATAGCTCTTCTGCAGAGCGACCCGGTAGTCTTCAGCAAACCTACGGACACACAGAGAACAGCTGAGCGATCGTTCAATTCTATACCCTACACAACAGTTGATCTAAGGCACTGGCATGATTTAGGATTTCGGTCTAGCCGACTTCGCTGGTTTGTCTGACCTGCAGTTGTCCCTGTAGAGGAAGTCCAGCACCATGAAGAGGCTTGTAAGTACAGTGGAGGTAGCTGAGCTGATGGTTGGGACTTGCACCATATCCTCTTTACCATTAACCAAACCAACACGATCCTCTTTCTCCAACACTGCTGCCAAGTTTTGCTGTCACACAGAACGACAGTGGAATAAATATGCAGTTGACTATTACAGAACACCTAAAACCAAATAAGATCCCGCAGCAAATATTTAAATATAATAAATACGTATTTTTCACAAGAAATATCACACCCAAGTACTTTTACCATAAACAAATGAGATAATACTGGAGCTGACTTCACACCTGTGGTGCTGTTAGTACTAGTGTGAAAAATGAAGACTACACTTCCGTCTGTTGCTTTTTTCCCCATTCCCATCCATGACAAGGTGATTTTGCTGAAGATTATGAAAGTGACCTTTAAAGTGACATCACGGTGCATGAATGGCATGATAAACAGGGCATTACCACCTGCAAATACTGGCCAAGGACAATACTTTCTATGGTTTTCTCTCTGATGTTGGGGTGGGTCAGGACTCGCTGATTGTAACAAACTGTGCGTCTTCTCTTCAATGATATTTTAGCCTGGAAAACGTCCATTGGGATTGATTAAGCCAAGCAATTGGACACTGCACCAATCAGCAGACTACGGGAGGTAGAGTAGTAGAAACGTTTAATATTGGTGTTACCGAAATATAAAGTTTGATTTTGCAACTACATATTTACACAGAAGCCTATTGTGATTCATAATTTAGAAAGAGATTTGACATTTCCAGAAAAGCTTCCCAGTTTTTCCAGTTTGAGAATCTGAGACAGCCCAACAAGTAGTAAATTGTCTAAACAAGGTGTAGAAAGGGTTCATGTCATGATTGCCCCTTTCTAACATCCTCACTTAGAGACTCCCAGACTGATGCATAATCCCACCAAGTCACTGAATGAAACTGGGTTTTTTTTTTAAACACAGAGATGGCAAGAATAATTTTTCCCCTTCTTATAAACTCACATGTCACTCACCAGCACTATATGTACTTGTCTGTCTTATGATGAATGATGGTAATTTCCAAATATGTTGATTGTTGTTGCTTGTCATCAGGAAGCGAACAGTAAATATTCCAATCCATAGAATGTATGGAATATGATTCCATACCTGGACATTTCCAGGCATTTCTGTGCTCAGTAGACATGATAGCAAAGAATGCTGTCCCAATACACGCACAGTGTTTGGGGCCCTTACACTCTCCTGCACTCAGGCACTTCACTGATCACACAGGTGACATCAATCAAAATCAGTGCTAAAGGCTTAATTGGACGTTTGAACTGGGCCGATGTTTCAGTTTAGTGGAACTGCTACCTGATAATAATAACAGCAAAAATCACAGTATTACGGCAAATTATGAGACAGTAATGAAGTCATGATTGAATGAGTAAGGGTGTGATAAACCTCGAAAGTCTACAAGTAAAGATATTTGATGTACCTTCAGAATGCTGAAGGTGTCAGCAGTGATGCCCAGTCTATGAAAGATGCCCAGTATATCCTTCCCACTCCAGACTTTACAGGCACTCTCATATCCCCGTTCAGACATCAGGCTTTGGCTCTCCTGGATCCAGCTACACCATGGACAAAAACACATCCTTAGTAAATATCTACTCAAATTATGAGAACCGCAGATGACCACAATTAAGTCACTGAATCACTAACTTGATCAGGCTATAGCAGAAGTTCCTGAGTGGCTCGTGTTTGGAGCGTCTGATGTTGTTGTTGACCATGCCATCGAGCTCATCCCTGGACATCAGCAGACTGTTGTGGTTTAAAGTAAAACTGGCACTCTCCCTTGCACAGTCCTCGATGTTGTGGGCCTCGTCCAGCACCAAGATCTGGCCTGCCAGGTCGATCTCCATCTGTTGAAAATGGGAGATTGAAAGCAAGAGAGGAAGAAGGGAGGAAAGGGAGTGGTCAGTCCCTAAACTCCACATATCATCTCGTTGTTTGCTTCCCCTGCAACTTTTTCCTGATTGTTCTACATTTCCTCCATCTTCTCTTCCAAACTCGACTTACACTCTGTCTGATCATTGGGTCCAGCAGGTAATTATATGGGCAGAATATGATGGAGGCATCCTGCATAAGTTCACGGGCGGCATAGTAGGAGCATGACCGGAGCCGTTTGCCCAGTGCAACCAGGTCCTCGATGTCCCAGGCTTCACGGAGTCCATGGACCCGCTGTATTGTGCATTGGTCCCGCATCCTCTGGACACCGTGGTAGTAGCGGCATGACCTGCCCTGTAATATACACATTTTTAGAAAGATACACAGAAAAAGGATAGGGTTAGACCAAGGTATAATACTGCCAATATATGTCTTGTTTATTAGGGACTGATAATCAACCAATTCAATGGATAACATGTAGTTTGTTTGATCACATTCTTTTCAAGTCTTTTTTCATTGCAGGAATGTAACGAAACATAATATGCAGCCATTGTCATGGGTTTGGATTAGTTTCCATAAATCTCCACACGCTGCGGCGACGAGTTCCTGAAACTAAATTTGGGCTCTGTTCAAGAAGTGATACTGAATGCAACTTCGAGGCACTTTCAAGGGTTGCCATCAAGTGTCAATCGCGACTGGTCGAGCAGATGTGCCATCACATCACAAAAAGGACAAGTGTAAAAACAATAACCACCATTTTACTACTGCACCTGTATCCACGAGGGCAAACAATACTTGGAAAAAGAAGAATAACGGAGAACACTTGTGCAAAGATGCTCAGGTCCTCAAGAGGTCCTCAAGAGTGCCATTAAGAGGGAGCTCGTGTCAGCTGTTAGAAACCAAAAGTTGGACCAGAAGATTTATAAGTGTCTGGAAGAAATGGAAATACAACATACAACTAAACAGTGCAGGGAAAACAAATATTCTCCTCGATTCAGTGGAAACGTGAAAGACAATTAACGACAATATCAGCGCTACTTCTTCCATTGCTGCCTGTCCCACAAGCGTTTACTTAACTCACCTACTAAATAGAACAGAGAAATGACACAGTTGGTTCCACCATATGAAATTACATATATCCGAAAAACATCCTGATTGAAAAAAAGATTATTGATGTTGTTAAGAGTCTTCCGAATCTTACATCTTCCTTTTTATTTGCCACAACTAATCCAGACAATTAAAAATACGTAACATTAGAATTATATTTCTGAGATAACTGGACTGTTTCATTTCTTTACTTATCTCTAGTTTCCAATTTAACCAGAGGTGACACACAGTATTTCAGAGGCTGCCTGTGATCAGGTGTTCCAGCTATTGTAGTGGTTTACATGTCCTGACACTCATAGAGTGAATGTAGAAGCTCTGTAAAGAAGCAGCATCTCATGTACCAAGCCCCAATTACTCTGTCAAAAGAAGTGTCTGCTTTAGATGTCCCACCCTGTTCTTTATGAATTTAACAGCTTGAGGTGACACTGTCACACACCAAATACTGTACACCGGTGGACCTCCAGACACAATAATAATCTCTGGATGAAATCGTCTACTTCTCACAATGATGTGCTAAGCTTGGACACTTTGCTGACACTAAACCCGGTCTGCTCAGCGAAAAGGGAGTTGGGGGGATTAACGACCACGCAGCCACATTTAGGAAAGACAGGACAGCTTGCAGCTCAGTTAAAACAGAGGGCCGGTGTTTTGACTGAAGATACCATTAGCTGAACGACGTGTGTTTCTGTGTATCAATCACTGTGTGTCTATACAGCACAGTAACCTAATGCTGACTAGACTAGACCCTGAGGGGATGAAGACACAGAGCATCAGTAACACAGGGGTTATGACTGGGCCAGCTATTTCATATGACAAAGTGAGGCAATTGCCATGGGAGGCAAACACCTCCAATGACAGCATAATTGTCCTCATTACAGTAGGCGCCTCAACTTTAGGACAGTATGGGGGGTTACAAGTGTCTCATGTCTCTAAAAAAAGCTCTCTCAATGGTTCTTGACATTTTAGTGTGTAAAAAAGAGCCTGCTGGACCAATTGTGGACATTGTAGCAGCATAATTGCTGCTCTGAGGCTACATTGTTGAAGGAGTTTTGTCTGGTAGTGGTAGTTACCTGTGGGTTTGTGTTACAGGGTGACTAAAAAACTCTGTAGCAAAGGTCTATTCATAGTACGTGATGGTGTGAGTTCAAGGGAGTATGTGTGTGAGGGAGAGAAATCCATTGGAATCAAAAAGTTGTAATAAAAGTTTGTGTCTGTTTTATGTTGTCATTCACTAGCGAGTGTAACCAGTAGATAAAAGTTTCATTCCATAGAGAAAGTGTGAGGTGTTGTTTTTCACAGTTGGACGGGGGTCAACCCTGGTTCAAAAGAGTCCAATTCAGGTCCAGAACAGTTCATTGCGAGGCAAGAGGGTGTAGACAAATAGCGGGGTTGAACTAAGTTATGGACTACAGCAGACATACAGGTCGTCCCCTCCATGGTGTGAAAGTCACATGTCAACAGTATACAGCCTGACTAGGCCGATACCACTATCGATATTTGAGGGGTTTTTTTTTAATCAATAACTTTTTTTATAAGCACATAAACAAACAGTTTTGCTAAAACCCCATTCAATTTGGTTCTTAAAGAATTGTGACGAAGTTTTGTAGTGAGCAGGACATTTTACAGTCAACAGACTACATAATGGAGACGCTGTTTCCAAATCACCTAGAACATACAGTACCTTCTGTATTGATATGTCTTATTATCAGCCGACATATACAGCGATACCAACGTATCTGCGATAAGTTAATTTATTGGAATAGCAATAGTCCATAGGTGTACTTCTGTGATAATAACTCTTTTGTCATTATTAGAAACAAAAACAAAAAACAAAAAAGAGTTCTTCAGCATTACATATTTGTGACTGATTTAATTATTGTATGGAAGACTTAGATTGATAAATCAGTTAGCTGATATAATCAGTCAATAATGTCCTTTAAAAAATCATAATGCTTCAAATGATTTGATGGAGATTTTGCCTTTGACTCGTTTAAGGCTTCACATGAAGACAAAACTGTGAAGAGTTAGTTTGGTACTGATTTAAGGGTTTTAATTAGTACTAATATACTCTACATAAAGGAAGTGCAAGCTTTACAGATGTAGTACTTGTTGCAGGAAAGGCATTAGATTGAATACATATGGGGTACAGCTGTTCTCTGTGAGGGATCAAACAGCCACCAGTAAAGCTCACAGGGAGTGGCTATTTGATACCAAAGAGACGGAGTATTACTTTAAAGTTAAAAATAGGTTTATATGAATCTACGTGTGTTTGTCAGTGTTCGTCCTCACATCTTTAGACTCCCGCAGGTCCTTGCAGCGTTCATTGCGGTTGGAGTGAGGCGCCACCTCTGGGTTGACACAGGTGTGATCTCTGCTGGATAAGATGGTCATGGGCACACCGGAATAAACTGTGCGTTTCAGCTCGTGGGCGATCTGAGTTATCTGCTTATGTGTGCGAGTGCCAAAGAAGATCTTAGGAATCTTCTTTTTGCCATCTTTGTCTTTGTCCTTGGTTTGTTTGTCCGTTTGTCCGTGTTTGGTTGAAGCACACGGGCACTTGGAGCAGGGTTCAGGGGACTGGATAGAGAAAAAGAAACAAATACTGAGAGGCAGTTCACAGCTAGATTTCAACATGTCAGTATAGACTGCACTTGTTCTGTTAATGGCATAACACCACTAACTGTCATTTTTATGCTGATAATACAGCACTTAACAGTGGTGCTGACTCTATAATTGGAATTGGAAGTTGGGTCTTAGATGTTTCACTGAGAACAGACGTCTCAGACGATTGTGTGTTTTTGGAGCAAAGTCACCCGGCAAAGTGGTGATTTTGTGTGCACACCCATGATTTCCTGAAGAAGCCCTCTCTCCATTTGTTGGGTCATGGTTGTCATGCTTCACTGTGATTGGCACAACTGTTTTAGAGCCATGAGACCAGTGATGTGATTGGCTGAGACTGTATTTATAAATCACCACACCCTCTGATCTATATTCTCTTCATCCAGTCTTTTTGCATGAACCAGAACAGCAGATGCATGAGGAGATGACACGGTGTATGGACCCAAGACCTACCACTTTCCTCTGGTCTCCCTAACACTCCACACTATGGTGGCAACAACACATACGTGCACATGGTGCATTGTTTAATTAATGATAAGGTTGGCTGGCCGTCTATTTCAGAGGCCTAACCAACAGTGGTACTTACTTATTTATAAAGCCACTGTTCAGAAATTACAATCTTAATCTCATCTTTTTATGTTAATTCTGGATTTGCGCAAGTGTGTTTTAAAATTTCAAATAAATGTTTTAATTGATCATTACGTCTCATCTCATGAACACACGTATTCCATGTTATCATGGGATGTATGCAACATGCAACTCAAAGGAAAAAAAAGTTATTTTCTTAGTATTGTGAATGCTAAACTACATTTAGCTCTTCAGTGTATTACGATCATTACTATTATCCACTGCCTGAATAGGCTTCCTGACAGACTGTCTTGTATACCCCTTTGAAAAACACATGGAGAAGAATTCGTATACATACATACATAAGGTGTCCTGTCACTCACCACCAGATGACCTTTTGAGTCTGAAAGATGATAGGCCACCATTGTGGCAGCTGAGAAAATCTAGCTGCCTTATAATTGGCCATCCAGTGACGTGGTGGATTCTTTTTTTCCCCCCTCACAGGTGAAGTGTAGCCGGCAACGCTTATGAAACTGATCCTGTTTATGTGTTGAGCTCTTTTAAGTGGTGTACTCTTTAACCATTCAGTGGCTCATACATCATCCAATCACAGACTTCTCCAATCCAGTATTGGAATTATAATACAATTTAAGTTTCTGTAGTCTAAAATATATCATAATGAATATTATCAGTAGTAGTAGCAGTAGTTGTAGTACTTTTTTCAAATTAATTTGTGTTTGTTTAAAATAAAATAAAAATAAAAATCAAGTGAAACAAAATTGTCAATACAACAATCCGGGTTCAAATTAGATTAGAAAAATATATACACTGGTTTCACTAGTTTAACCATTTTTTTTCACTCCCTTAGAGGAACTACCTACAGGTAACCAGCCAGCTGCTTATCTTATTAACATTTTATTCAATTTTTTCATTTTTCATGCTCTATTTTAGTGTAAACGACAGTAATCAATGCCTTCTTGCTAAGAACTCGCACTTAGAAACCACAGACATAAAATCCATGAAATTCTGTTTAACTGACCTGCTCCTGTTAAAATTTTAGGTGCATGTAAATTCAGTGAAATGGCTTACAGGAAACTAAAATATCAAAAGGGTAGCAGCCAGATATTTCTGAATATTACATAAATCTTAAAATACTATGTTAAAATCAAATTTCATTTCAATCAAGTAAATTCTGTATCCATCTGGCAACCAGTGAATAGATGGTACCCAAATGTCACAAGGATATTCAGTTGGTAACGTTTAAGATCCTACCTCTCGCACTGTGAACATTTAAATCAAGTGACTGTGACGACTCGTAATTATAGTTATATAAAAGAGGAGGGTTGGGCAAGATGAGGATACAGTGAGATACATTTGTCAAGCCATTGAGATTTTGCCAGATTGTTTGGACCAAGGTAGCTAACCTTTTATTATCTTTGGATATATTAGGCCATTGTGGGCTGCATTGTAAATCACTGAGCAGGTCTGCTTTATAGCAATGTTGGATTTACAGCATGTACAAAGTACTTCAAGTGATGAAGTACCATGATTTGTCTATTACACCAGCTAGCTATTTTTTAATTTGTTGGAATGGCCAGCAATCCTGTTTTATACATAAGCACTTTCTCAATTGATTTTCCAGAAACTCAACTATAGCATGATAGATATTGATACTGCAATACAAAATTATGTATCTGGTGAAAGAGGATTTTATCCACATGGCCCTCTTCTACAGCAGAGTGACAAAGTCTCTCGCCTTGAATCACATCACACAAGAACCCTCTCTCTTCTGTGTCTGTCTCCACAACAATCATACCATATGTAAAGATGATAAAGGAGACGACGGTCCACTCATCACTGTCTTCTGATTGAAATAATAGCTTGGTGACCTCCTGTTGGGTGAGCCTTGAGAAAGATATTTGTTGATATTGTGGCACTTTCAATTGTTAAACAGCTAATGGCAAAAAGTCAACACTGATATGCACACCTTGTCCACTACATGGTATTATCTTTAGAATCGTGCCTTTTTCTTCAGAGATTATATTTTCGTTAATATTGAATAAACACAAGTCACAAGCTTGGCAAACATGTTTATCCCTAAATCCTCAACAAATTACCCGAATGATCTCACCTAAGAATGAATGGTATGTGTTGTCACGCAACGCAACTTACGATGGGGATCAGAAGGTAGCACTTCTGATGACAGACGAGTAACTCGAGTTACCTGGCGGCTCAGATTTTCCAAGCATGTTTGCCCATCAAATATTACAATGTGTGATGGACTGTAGGCCAAAGAGAGCCCTTAGAGAGCCGTCTCTCAGAGTTAAGAGGGATAACGAGCCCTGAGCCCATGTGAAAAATAAACAGAGGTGCTGCAGGGCCCCAACACCAGTTCAAGTTACCTTTCTCCTCTGGAACAGTTACGCTCCACAGCCTGGGCCCTGAGCCCGATCACCTTACCTGCTGCTGCCACATTAAATAGAGCCATCCAAATATCCTGCCCCAAGATGGCCAATAATTACTTATTCATTGGCAGGTGGGGGGAGGAGGGGAGGTTGGGGCAGTGTAGAAGGGCTCGCTGATGAATAGAGGCCCTTGTCAAAAGCTGCAGCAGGAAACAGCTGACACAAGAGTATCCTTTTACACGCCTGCCTCCCGAGATGCCAGGACAACAAGGTTTCAAGCCTGGCCCCACAGCCCAGAGGAGACACCCCCTAGAAAGGAATGTAGATAACTGGCAAAAGGGGCAAACGGGACGCCAGCTCTGCTCGCAACAAGAACATACTGGTTCTTTCAGCACAGGACAATTCCACTGGTGTTGCTCCTTGGGTGCTGCTAGCAATGAGAATGCCCTCGCTTTGTCTGTCCAACAACATGCAACATGTGGGAACTCTTTTCTTATTAATACAGCATTTACAGGTACCCCGTATAGGACAGGTATACTAAGTTTCTTTAGGTTTACTAAGTTTCTTCAGGTATATTAAATTCACTTAGTACAGGTATACCAAGTTTCCTTGGTATACCTACACTGCCAGGTGTAAGTGTATGCAGCGGCTAAAGCTTTCTTGAATTGACAGAACAGAGGTCAGTGGTGTTACTGAACACCTCAGAATATTCACAGGTAGGCTTCTGTTGCTACACTCCCTGCCAACACCTGAGAGATGGAAATCTCACACTCCAGGGGGCCAGTCAGAGGGCACTGAGGGGCCGCAGGCAGTGGATCACTTAGGTATCACTGGCGCCTCTCACTGGACGCCAATTTGCTCCTCATTCCACAGCTTTCGAGGGCTTGGAATTCATTCCAATAAGGGTGGCCTTCAATAGCCAATACCTCAGAAGACATGACACCGAACACCCCCTCCTACCGATATGACCATACTGTGCAGGTAGGGGCCCTGGCAAATATCTGCCCTCCAAAGCACCTGTTTATCCCCCGGGCGCAGTAACCAGCGGGTGAACCCCATTCAATATTTATCCCCGTGGCTTTCACAGATCAGCGGCCCAGGCGAGGCAAACCCTCTTAATTAAAACTGGAGCTTGCTTCAAAGGGCCCCATTCAGGCCGTCAGTCAGCGCTCGCGGGACAAAAGAGCGCGGGTCATGTAGCTGCAGGGAAACCAGAGACGGACGCGCTTTTTCGACTTCACTTTCCCTCCTCCTCTTTTTCCACCTCCAACCATCCAGGCTCTAAATCCAAGCCACACACCTGTGGCAAGTTAAGACGCAGTTGTGAGAGTTCAACCATTCCTGTGGGCTGTACAACAGCATTCTGTGGATGAGCATGTCTAATGATTATGGCTAACATCTTGGTCTTTGGGACCTGGAGATTATTCACCAGAAACAGCATCTAGATACCTTTAAGACCACGATGTTACTTGATGCACCTGGTTTGTGTCTGACTGCGGCAATGGGTTCACACAAGATGCTATACTTCTTCATGATCACACTAAAAACTTTCAACTCACAGCAGAAAAATAATTTATCATAAATGTTCTGGGCTACCAAATAATTAATAATAATTAACAATTAATTTTCCTTATAACTTTCAAGAATTTCATCCTGATACTAACCACACAGGTGCCTTCAAAATACTCTCAGTTGTCAGTTTATTAGCTCCAACTAGCTAAAACTAATGAGGTCTAATTCAATAGCCCTGCAATAAATCTAGAGCTGAAACAACTAGTCAATTAATTGATTAGTGGCTCCACAGAAAATAAATCTGCAGCTATTTTGATAATTGATTAATTGTTTCAGGGCGGCACGGTGGTGCAGTGGCTAGCACTGTCGCCTCACAGCAAGAGGGGTTCGAACCCACCAGCTAAGGGTTTTCTGTGGGTACTCCAGCTTCCTCCCACAATCCAAAGACATGCAGGTTAGGTTAATTGGTGAGGTGTGAGTGTGAGTGGTTGTCTGTCTATATATGTCGGCCCTGTGATTGACTGGCGACCTGTCCAGGGTGTACCCCGCCTCTCACCCAATGCTCCAGCACCCCTGCGACCCTCTAAGGATGAGAGGTATAGATAATGGGATTAATCGTTTCAGTCATTTCTCAAGCAGAAATGCAAATATTACCAGCTTCTCAAATTTGCGGATTTGGGTTTCTGACTGATGGTCAGATGAAGCAAGAGGAAGACGCCACTATGAGCTCTAGGAAATTATAATGATAATTCTTCTCTGACATTTTAGAGACAAAAAGATGAATCAATCAATCAAGAAAATAATTATCAGATTAATCAATAATGAACACATTCATAAGTTGCAGCCCTAAATAATTCAGTGTAGTAGTATACTGTTTGTATTAACCTTGCATTTATTTACTTAGTTATCTGTTAAAACAAACACAGCTGTTTGTTAAAACATGAATTATCTCCAGTGTTCAGCTTTGTCTCATTTTAAGCCTATACATGTTTGAAACTTTAACCACAGCCTTAATCAGTATAGCAGCATACAGTGGAGTATACTGCCACCCAGTGGTGATAGTGAATGGAAATACTGAACCCATTGCTGACATAGAGAAACCATAAAATAAGGGGTCCAAAACTAGCTATAATCTACTCTACC
Source organism: Oplegnathus fasciatus (assembly GCA_003416845.1). Lineage (NCBI taxonomy): Eukaryota > Metazoa > Chordata > Actinopteri > Centrarchiformes > Oplegnathidae > Oplegnathus > Oplegnathus fasciatus. Next base: position 408,997 of record NTHP01000289.1, on the reverse strand, counting down.
AGCATCCTCTATGAGAGGATTAACCAATCAGTGTTTCTATGGGCCATTTATGGTACACTTATAGGGTGCAACAGTTCTCACAACAGACATTTTGACATCTCATAGCAAGACAAGCTCACGTGTAACTAATAACAATAAGGAAAGCTCAGTTCCATTTAAATGTCTTTGTGAAAAAACATACCAGCGATCCAATATGCACAATAGACCTTTTTCACAGCAGACGTTTTGATATGTTATTGCAGGAAAAGCACAGGTGTAATTAGCATCATTAATGAAGGCTGCATTCCATTAAGCTGTCCGATTTACAGGGCCATAATGTTGGGCATGCTGACTCTCGAGAGTGGCTTACTGAGACACTTAACAGAGCTGAGCCATCATTAACAAAACTAGTTGCACCTGTGCTTTTCCTGCTATGGCACGTGAAAATGTCTGAAAAAAAAGTCCATTCAATACTTGTTATTGAATGATTTGTTAATAATATTGTCACCTCACAGCAAGAAGGTTCTGGGCTCGAACCTGCCGGCCAGCTTGGGCCTTTCTGTGTGGACTTTGCATGTTCTCCCTGTGTCTGCACTGGTTTTCTCTGGGCGCTCCAATTTCCTCCCACAGTCCAAAGATGTGCAAGATAGGTTAATTGTGGGTGTGATTGTGAGTGTGAATGGTTGTCTGTCTCCGTGTGTCAGCCCTTTGACTGACTGGCGACTTGTCCAGGGAGTAACTCACCTCTTGTCCAACGTCAGCTGGGATCGGCCTCCAGATAAGCGGGTATTAGCTAATGGCTGGACTTTTGTATTGAGTTGTATTTGTATTTTTGAGAGTGAATGTTTTCCATTAATGTTCAATATTTCTAAAATAAATTATTTTAATGCAAATGAACTGGGTCCTAATACCAGGGAGTGTGGATCAACATAGGTGGACCATGCCCACTTATTTTGGTATTGTCCATGTATTCAGCCTTTTTAGGAGAAAGTGGGACAGTTAATGTCAATGATACTGGGCTTTAGTATTGATGTTTCATTTCTGAAGAAGTTGATGAAAAACTGTGGTTTCACCCAAATTGAGACAGTTGGACACTAAGTAGCAAACGTATTACCGCTGCTACAACTTCAGCTACACTTACTGTTATTAATACCATCACTGTGAGTGCTGCTGTTGGCACTACTACTACTACTACTACTACTACGACTACTACAGCAAGCCTTTTGACTTGTCATAGTAGGAAAAGCACAGAGAGTACAGAGCCATTGTTAAATAACATCAACGATGGCTCTGTTCCATTCAGATCTCCCAGTAAGCCATGACAGTCTGATGGTGAGCCAGCATGCACAATATCAGAATTCTGCTTTTCCTGCTGCATGTCAGAATGTGGTCTGAAACATGGCTATCCAAACATATGGACAATATAGCCCCCATGTATCAGTAAAGCCATTTTAACGGTGTAACTCAGCATCAATGTCTGGAGTGTACTCACACAGCATGACGAGGACAAACCAGCTGCTTGGCTGCTTGGCTCGGTGGTCCAACTCTGAGCACCTGAAGGCTCATTTTCCAGCTCCGGCTCATCATCAATGAATATCACTCCCTGCTCCAGACGCTGCCTCTTGCGGCTCTGAGGGACAAACACAAACTTTACTACACTGAGCTGCACATTATTTAACATTTCTGTAATAGGCAGTTTTGACCAAAAATAATTTAATCATTTATCTTCGTTTCATTTATTTATATTGATATATTTTAGATATTATTGGGAGGGTTTATATATACACAACTGGAAGACATCATAAGAGTGGGACATTTGCAGTGTCACAACCTATCCTTGTCTCGTAAGTGTAAAAGTCAGCGTTGACTACTAATGAGAGTGCGAAAACTTTTGGAAAAGAGACAGAGGAGGGTATTGATTTAACACTTAAAGGTATAAAGAGCAGGATTTTCCTAAAAACAATGTATAGACTCACACAAAAATAATCCCGCTCAATCATCAGTTATGACCTACTAGAAGTGTGTGGGGGTGTCTGTATCTGCAGAGACGTTTCTGGGCGTCAACCTTTGGGCAGTGGGTGTGTAGCCCCCAGCCAATAACAGCACGTAGGGTGTGTGGAGCGGGACTCTATAAAAACGTAGTGACCAGGTGCCAGATCGTAAGCATGTGCCACCACCAGAAGCGCTTGTGCATATTGATTCACCTGTAGCTCAGTAACAGTGTTATTATAGGCAACACACACTGACTGCACTGTACTGTGAGTTACCATCAAATTCTGACTCCTGGTACTTACAACAATACAACGTCTCATCAAACCACTGCAGATATTAGTATCCCTTTCATTCATGTCAGGAGCCCAAAAAATGTAGATGGAGATATTCAGGCTTTAAATGTAATATACAGTAAATTCAGAATAAATATACAACAGTATATACAAAGCATCTATGGCTACCTTGTGCTCTGCAGTGCGAATGCGTTTCCTATCTGGCTGGAAGTCGTCGTCTTTGTTGCGGGGAGAGCTGAGGAAAGACTGGAACTTCTCAGACAGACGAGAGGCGATAGACTGTTTCTTGGGCTGTGACTCCTCTGGTAATGGCACTGAAACACAGCAAGAGCAATACATAGAAATGTTTGGATTATATACGAGACAGAAATGACGTGTGGAAATGGCTTAGTGCAGGCTAGCCCTCAGTTAAATCTTATTAAATCTGTGCAAAAAGGGTCAAGGCAGGACGATGTCTACGCTCTGAGGACAGAATATACAACTTAAAACAGGCAATGGGTCAGTTAGACAACGCAAAGACAATGGAACAGGTATGAAATCATTTCCAAAATATCAAAACATTTTAAGTCCTGCTAACTTGCTCCTGCAATAAGGCTCATTGTTATACTAACATGTAATTATCTTAGTTGTTTGAAGTAAATGTAACATGTAAATACAAATGAATTACTGGCTATGTACTGATGTAATGTTTCATTGGTTGACTGAATGACTCACCAAACAGTGTGAGATACCACTGCACTCAAGAATGTTTATGCCAAGGTTGGGACTATGGAAGAAACTCCAGCTACAGTGTACTGACGTGTCCCTCTTTCAAATAAAAACAACATGTCCAGTCTCTTTAAGTGCTTTTAGAGTCTATTAGTTTTATTTACTTCTTGAGATTCTCCAAACACCGGCTTCCACGAAGTTGTCAGTACACTGACTTTTCACTAAAAGACAAACACTGAAATAATGAAAGAGAGGGCAAAGACACAAGTAAAGTACCTTAATTTGTCTGGTAATCAATACACTGGATTGGCCAAAACACAGGCACTCCAACCTCTGGTTATTTCAATCTGTTTATAATAGTTTCTATCTCAGTTTCCAGAAAATTTACTATATTTCAGTTATATATCATTATTGCAATACAAAATGAAATACATTGTGTAACGAAATTATACCCCTTCTCGCCCACACCTAAAGCAGACCACTTAATTGTGAAGGTTTCTCATTTTACACATAATTGGATGTATATCCGTCAAAACATCCTTTTTTGCAACAGACTACTGTAATTTTAATAGTACAATACTGCAGCAATTCCCAGCCAGGGGTACTTGTAATATCCACTTTTACATACAGTATAGTTAATAGTGTTAAATAACATCCAGTTTAAAATCAATTCAAATGAACACATTTGGAGCATGAGGGGTTGTGTTGATGACTTCTGACAAGGATGTTGGGGTGTGATTCACTGAATCCCATTGGAGGTTATTAGGATTTTTTTTCATGAAGAAATCTCCACAAACTGACCAAACTTAATGAGAAATATTAAACATAAAATAATTGATATTTTTTATTTTATATCATAGGCACCTTTGTTTACAAGTACATTTTGTGCAGACCCGGTAAAATAAAACCAACACCAAAAAATCCCTGCCTTTCCATTGGAAAGGACCGACTACCATTGTGCTATGGAGGAGACTGGTTCAGGCAAAAAGAACCATTAATAAAATGAAGGACTGAAAGATAAGATACTTACTATGTTCAGGTGCTGGAGGCGGGGGCTGTGCAGTCTCTTTGCAGGGTGACACAGTGAGGTCCACAGTAGCAGGTGTGGCGGCTGCAGCTGTGGTCCTGTTGGCTTTGCTGTGGCACACACACTGACAGGGGGTGGTGACATCAGACATTTTACAGTCTCCACAGTTTTTATCTGACTGGCTTTTGTCCTCCACAAGGCTTCCTCCTCCTTGCGATTTAGCTGCCATCACACATTGAAACACAGATAAAATCAGTAACACTGACTCTCAGTCGGTACATGGGTTAGACTCCATCGACAAAATCTGAAGATATTTGCAAACAAATAGAGAGAAATGTAATGTGGATATGATTAACAAACAATTAACTGCTTTAAGAGAAGGAAAACAACTATTTAAATCATACCTTGTCATCAACAAAAATTAAATTCAAAAATGCATTTCATTTTGTTTGAGGATACCAGTAGGCCTACTTGTTTTGTTTCTTTTGCCACAGTCAGAGCAAACTTACCGAACTGAGCCTGCTGCCAGCCCAGAGCCGAGCAGAGCAAGGCCAAGCTCTTTCCACTTCCTGTGGGACTCTCCAGCAAACAATGCTGCCCGTAGTTCAGCCCTCGTACGATCTGCAGACGAGTTACAGACACATTTACAAGGTCAGTTATTGTTGTTTATCTACATTTTTCCGGCCTGTGATAGACCGGCAGCCGGTCTATAGATAATGGAAGGATGGATGGATGGATAACATAAGTATTCACTGGTTTGTTTATGGATGTAAGTCCAATATGGGTCAACTTTGAAGGCTCCGGCCTCCTGAACGGTCAGTCATTCCGGTTAATCAAACCTTATTCTCTCATATAGGTTAACATGTAGGGAAAAATGTGTTCAAATCGAAAGGGGTGAGGTCAGAAAGTGATTGATTCCTGACAGAATGCCTTTAAGATTAAAATCCCATCCCATAACTACCATTATGTAAATGACTTCCTTACTCCATAATCCTATTTCAGATTTACAAATGTCCTATTATCTCATTATTAGTTGTGTGACAACCCAATTATTCCCTATACATTCTATTAAGCCCACATGCTATGCAAGTCCACTTAACTGGTTCATTTAGTAAGTGCTGAAGGTGTTACTCACTGAATTCATCATGGCCAGCTGGGATGGGTAAGCCTTGCAGGGGAAGTGGATCTTCACCCCTCCAATGGTGTACTCCACTGAGGACGCAGCCATGTTCCTCTGGCCCTGCTTCACAGAAATATTCATAAATAACAAGAAACATGTCTCAAAAACTTGACATTAGCTACATATCATACAGACACATGTTCAGTGTAATGAGTGAAGCCCTTGTTAGTTACAACTCATAAACTAAGTCACTGTAACACAAACATAACACACTGAACTAACACACTGTACCAATTTGCCAGCAGATTAGTGTTAAGGTTGTCACCTACCTAACGTTACTTCAGAGACAGCCACTTGTTAGTTATTAATGACTACCTAGCAAGAGCTAATGCTAATGCTAAGTTTTCCACTGTTACTTTGATTCATGACTGTATCCGCAACATATGGTTGAACTGGAAACACTGGTCAGACGGTGTAACAGTCATTTGGCGAACACAAGCTGTTTACATTAACTTCAGTCTCTCTATGAGTCTTCCCGCTCTCGAAAATCACATTTCAGGACTTGACAGGAAGTTAGCCACATTACACGTTATGGGTTCCTGCATGTGCTTTCAAAATAAAATCCTTATTGTGAAACATCACAGAACGTGCCCTAAGTAAACGCACACTTCCTGTATTTTCTTTCTAAAATCCTTTGGAACAATACAGTCTTCACCCTTTAAGTTTTCACTGGGTACGTAACGTTATCAGTATTTGTGAAAAATGGTAATTCTTACGCTTTTATTTCGAATGCTTAACTCGTGTGGCCGGCTGGTAACCGTGGTTGCAACTTGACGTTTGACGGAAGTTACGTTAGTAAACATCCGCATAGAGCTCTGCCTACGGGACCATTCCAGTGTTTTGATAGGCCAGTCCAATTTATACCCGTTTCCTGCTTGTGTTATCTTCACATGATAAGGATGAAAGACGCATCTTTGCCTCAGGACATAGCAAGGGGACAGTGATGGAAAAAAAAAGATGTTTTGTACAGGACTGTATAAAAAGGATCATGTAAACAGTGATGGTGAAACAAAAATGATTATATTTCTCAATATGGGTGTCAAATGAGAGAGTAGAATCAAAATGCAAACTTCACATCTTTTGTTCAAAAATTCTAACTAAACTGCTGAAAATTAAAGTGATGTCTTCGGCATGAGACCATTGTGGGCTATTATGTTTAAAAGTTTCATCAATTCAAAGAAAAACATGCAGAGAGCATTAACAATTAAAAACAAGTCACTGTCTACTTGCAAGGCATACCTTCAGAAAGCTTTTTATTTAAATAGGTTCATTTCCAGATAAGTGTTTTTCCACATTTACACTGTACACATGCACTTTATGCTGTTAGGGATGGCATTATTCAACAGAGTAAATGAGTAGATTAATTTATGAGAATTCTCAAAAATAGTATATAAAAATCATACAGGGATCCCAAGCCAAGTAACAGACTGTATTTGCAAAGAGAAAATGTCGAACATGAACATTATCATTCCTCCAACAGTGTCAATCAACATTGTACAATATTTTTGAACCAATTCATAATGCTACAACTTCCAGTTAGAAATTGCACTTAGCTCCGTGAAAATACATCGTCTTGTTTCAAGGTTTAACAAAGATCGAGACATCTGTGTAATAGTCGTTATTCTCTCACAGTGAATATTTTTCACTGGAATCATACACTGTCATGTAACAAAACCATCAGGGGCAAAAGAGGGAACAGACAAGTTCTGCAAACTCTAGTGTGATAAAGGAGGATTCCCCCCTACTTGTTAAAGTTAAAATTATTGAATTTTTTGTCCTCGCACATTCTCCATTTGCTGGATTTCATTTCAGACTCCAATCATGTCATCCATTCCTAGCTGCATCGTTTTCAAAGGAAAAAAACAACTCCCTTCTCAAAGACAATTAAGGTCACCACAATAGTGCAAAAATATTCTCTTAGAAAGTCCATGCAGAGTGTATTTACTCACATATGAGCCTTGTGCATACATCAGTAACAATACAACTGCAGCTGCAGCATGGAGGGACAATGGCTTGTATAAGGCGAATGCTAAAGAAACCTCTCAGTCAGCCTCAAGTTATTGTCTTGTTGCAATAAAGATAAAAGAAGGTAGCAGGATGGACTGGTGATGCGAGACAGTCTCCTGCCTGTAGGGACCAACATACTTGTGATGGAGCATTTTTCTTATTCTCACAGATGTATGGTCAAACATACACGACGTGACACCACTGATACCTCCAGTGCAGCCACAATGGAAGTCAGGCAGCACAAAATAATCATCGACATTGATTGTAAACATCAGGTTGTGTCAGTGCCTCATAACCAAAGGAGGTCTTCGTTTTAGAGCTACCTGGACGTTCAGCAAATGCAGAGGGAGAAATCCATCATTGTAGAGACAGACATTCCAACTTCTGCAAAAGCTTCAGCGCAGCAGAGGGCTGTTGAAAGGCATTCTCGGAAACATAGAAAATCCCTATCTGATGTATGAATGGGTGGAGCAGGCTCAGGGGAAGTGAAGACACCAAAAAACTTAACTATAATGCTTCATTACAAATGACGACACTGTAAGATGATTAAGAGAGTGGATCTATCCCTTTAGATGCATTGTGCAATTAAAACATCCGTCATTTGTGTTATGTGTTATGTCAAATGTATACCCTCAAAGAAACAAAAAGCTACCAACACTTATTACATATATTTATATATCAATATACACAATGTAGTAGCTTATGGTTTGTGACTGTAGCAGCACCATCAGTTTATATTCAAGACAAATCTCCAGTTATTAAATTAAATGATTAGAATAAAAATACATTAATATGTTTAAGTACAGGGTGTGCACACAATGGAATATGGACAGAGTGAGGAGAAGATGAAAGCTGTGGTGGAGCTCATCTAAATGTTCATGTTTTATCATCGTACAATAAAAGAATGTATAAAAAATATATATTTGTTGTAAATGAACAGTGACTTACTTCTCGATACCCAACTATAAAATGCATAATATTTACACCAACATCAGTAGTCCTACTTATTTCTTACAACTATTACCAGAAGAGCTGAAGTGAGCCACATTTAGTCAGCATTTCAGGAAGGAATTTCAAAACAAAGACACAAGATGTCTTATGAAGTTTTCAAATGAGTACTGTACTGGTGCTGAGCAAGAAGTCTTTGCACAACCTCTAGAGCAAGGTTGGTTTGAACTGAGAGAATGTGCAGGAGAATTGCAAACATAAGGAACCGAAACGCCACTGGAGACAAGGTTGACAGTGGGAGGCAGCAGGTTGATGTGTCTGTGTGTGTGTTTCAGCATACACACACTGTTGTCTTGTTATGCTGCTGGAGAACGGGGGAGACGTTGTTGGACTCCTTCTGTTTCTTCTCCGCGTTGTGTTGGACCAGCGGCAGCCTGTCAGCTGTCCTGCGCCGGGCTTTCTTAGCCGACGGGCCTGATGACGATGATGAGGATCCGTCAATAGTTCTTTTGCTGTTGGGTGTCCTGCTGCCAATGGTCCTGTCAGTGGGACCGAGCTGACTGGGCAGCTCAGCACTACTGTGTGGACACAGTGGAGTGAACGGGTCAGACAGATTCATGTGGTATAGGCTGTTGCTTCCTGATAGTCCGTCCCGTCGCTCCAAGGCAGGGAGGAGCTCACACACTGCAGAGAGAGAGTCTTCCTCTGGAGGCCGCTGCAGGAAAACAGGTAAAAAAACAAAACAGTGAGGACAAACTTCAGCACTTATGAATGTAGATAATTCACCTTTGAACTCTCCAACATTCATTGCGTAGGATAATGAAACCAAGCCACAAAATTGAAAATGTAATGTTTTGGTCATGAACCTTCATCAGGCATATAGTATGCAGGAATTCAACACTTACTCAACTTTCTAAATGTTGAAAATGAAACCTAAACCTTCTTTAAATTAAAAAGGTACAAGCCCTCATTTTGATGATTCTGGTACACTCCCCAATAATGCCTCAATATCCCGCATTGTGGCTCATTATTTGGGAAGTTTTGGGTGCAAAATAAATTACGAATAATTTATTTTTCAGAACAATTTCAAAAAACAGTGTGTTGTATTTTTGTTGTTATCCTGCCCTTACCTGGAGGAGAGGAGTGTCAGCGCGGGATATAGAGGTGGGAGGACACTGGGACACCTTGGCTAAGTCGAGCAGCACCTCCTCGTGGTGCAGGGTGTCCTGGGAGGTCCCAGGCTCCTGCAGGGCAATTACGATGGCGCTGGTGTTGTCAGCACGTAACATGCGCTGGCGCCACCGCAGCAAAGCATGGCTGACCAGCTGCCGGGCACTCGACACCCCGCACGGTGCCTGCAGCATGGAAGTCTGTTATTACACTCATATGGTCTGATATGAGGTGGACATTACTCTGTCATTATCTTTTTATTATCCAAGTATCATTATAGGCCTTTTGATTATGCATGCTTATCTAACCTTTGGTCTACAACAGACCACAATCCAGGCACATAGGAAAGGAAGCCATCCATCTATAATGACCCAAAATGATAACAGCTAAGGAGTAACCTACCCTTTGCAGAAACAACATTGCTGATGTGTAGCGCTCCACTCACCATTGCCTCGTCGTTGTTCTGACACATGGAGATAGCCTCTTGAGGTGGCACCATGTTCCAAAGACCATCGCTGCCCAGGATGATGTAGCGGTGTTTTCTGGGGTCAAGGGTCACCACACTAGTGTCTGGCTCTGGAGAAACCACAAACTCCCCACTGTAGAAGTCATAGCTCCACAGATCACCTGTTACAGAGAGGAGAAACACGCACCACTGGTCTTGATAAGCACTCTCCATGATGAGGCTGGAGGGGTCCAAATTTTTTTCAAATAAAACTTGAAGTTGTTATTCACTGAGATTACTGTGATGGTTGCTTTTCCTACCTAGAGCTCGGGCTACTGCCAAGAACGGTATCTGGTCAATGACTGTGCTCCGACGGACTGGGCCGTTGTGACTCAGTCTTGGCCTCTTCCAGACGACCCGGTTCACTCCAGATTTCTTGATCACACTGTTAGCAGATAGCGGAGGGGAGAGATGAGAGAAGCTGCCTCTTACTTTGAGCAAAACATCCACAAATACCAGAAAGCCACTTTTAAACACTATAGGTGGGCTGCAAAAACAAGGATTACACTCCACTGCCAGTTTATTAAGTGCACTGAGACAAAACTACTGCAGTCTAAAACATTAGGTTACAATGTTCAGTTTTTGTTGCATGTTGGTGTTGAGAGGTGCTGATTCAACTCTGTTAATTACCCTTTTGATAAAGGTGATCTGTTACAGAAAGGTTTAAAGTTAACAAATTGGTTCAAATTAAGGGGAGTTAATCCTGTTTGAAAGAAAATCCTGGTTGGTGCGACTCACTCTAAGACATTTTGATGCTGTGCATAATGACATTTCTCTAATACACATAAGGCTGGCGAAAACAGTGTTCCACTTGAATGCATCTTAAGTCAATTAATGCAGGAAACTGGAAGGGTAAGTAGAAATATACATAACAAAACTGACAGCGCTAGAAGTAGTATCTTTCCAAATCTGACAAAATATCCCAGTAATGTATGTGATATCACATAGAAATATGTCCATTTCCACTATATCTGATTTTTCTGCAACACTACTACTGAGTAAGTGAAAGAAAATAAAGAGGTGCCCTCCCTCATTGCCGTAGCTAATTATTGCACTAATATGGTTCCAGTGGTGATATAAACATCCGGCAGATCGATAACCAAAATATACAACATTATAAATCCCTTGTGGTTGCATTATCTATCCTGTAATAATATTCAAACTTTAATCCCAGTGAAGGACGTCTCTTATGCTCCCATTTAGAGAGAGCTAACACACTTTGCAGACATGCTGGTGCTGCACATTACCACCCCTTCTGGTCTTCACTACTTTCATTACCTGTGTGGGAGGTGATTCACTAGGGGTCTGCTTACAGACCACAAGTTGCAATACAGTTACAAAGAATAGTTCGTGGACTTTTACAGAAAATATATTTGAACTCTTCAGCTTGTCTCCTCAGACTTGTGTCACAGGGAACACTGACATGTTGAGTTGAACTAGGATGAATAAACTTCTCATCCTCCCACATATATAATGATAAAAACACATGGGCAGTGACAATGTATTTGCCCCCTTCCTAATTTCTTCTTTTTTTGCATATTTGTCAAACTTAATTGTTTCAGATCTCCAAACAAAGACAAACAAACTCCAAGACAAGTAAACACAAAACACTGTTTTTGAAGGATAATTTCATTTGTTGAAGGAAAAAAGTAATCCAACACCTACATCACCCATATGAAAAAGTAAACTAAATAACTGGTTGTGCCACCTTTAGCAGCAACAAACGCACCCAAACGCTTCCAATAACCGGAGATCAGTCTTTTACATCACTGTGGAGGAATTTCGGGCCACTCTTCTTTGCAGAATTGCTTTAATTCAGTCACATTGGAGGGTTTTTGAGCAGCTGCTGGCCCGTTTGCCCGGAGATCAGCTCTCTCTCTTTTCCGGGAAATTCTTCACATCCGCTCTCTTGCTGGAACTCTTCTCTTTTGACCAGGAACCCAGCTGAATCCCTGAGCCACACCGAATTCAACAAACTCTAAACAACCAGCCAAGTGGGGGTGAACGAAGATGTTACCACCCCACTGCATGCTGAGAGAGAAAAAGAGAGAGACAGATCGGCAGGCCGAGCTGCGCCTTGGGATCAAGCGCACCCAAGAATGCCAAAGAGCTCCAGGGAGCTCCACGCGAGAGCAACAAAGGGACATACCAGCTCGCCAAGCTGCAACGTGGGACAGAGAGCATCTGAGAATGCCCGAAAGCGGCCCACGCGAGAAACGCACTGTATCTCCCTCCCCCGTCCAAAGCAACTTAGCCCCTAACCATCTGAGCCACCAGGTGAAGCTTTACTTTTCCTGTGATATTGGGGTTGATGCTGTAGCATAAGAGTTATTAGGGAATGTTAGGATAAAAGTAAGGTCTCCCATCAATATAGAACCTATATTGAATGGCTTCAAGTTTCCCTTGTGCTTCCCAATCTCTCAGCTGCTGAACGGCGCATTATGGTTAGTGTTAAAGTTCTCATCCACTTAGTCTCCTGTGTTTACACAAGTTAATACATCTTGCAAAGACATCATTCACTGCTTTATCTGGTATACGGTGGTCCTCATTAATTCATCAATTGTCTCGCTGCATTCATGGCTTCTTTCTTTCATTCATTAATTGTTCACCACTGTATTCATTGCATTTATTCATGGTTGCATTTATTCATTCATTTGTATGCCTGTAGTTATTAGTAGTATGTGTAGTACTAGTTTAATAACCTTTCATTTATTTAACAAGGAGATTATGTGGTTTGTGTGCACATATTACGGTCACTGTTTACGGGTCAAGAACTTAGTAGCATTCTCCAGAATTGAGACTGAATTAATTAATTGTAATTGTTTTTGAAGTTAAATTCTGTTATTTAGTATAAATACTGTTTATTCCTGATAGCCCAAAGTTAAAGCTATGATCTCAAATATTTTCATATAAATAAACGCCTGTTAAGTAACTATCTATCGCTGAGTGATGCAACACAATGGTGATTGAGCCTATGGACCACTGATGAAAGCCTGCAGCATTTGCAGTATTACGACCCGGGTGTCGGGAGCGACTTTCCCGGAAAAATCACAAGCAGCGCATGGTTAGGCTTTAACAAGGCTTTTAACGCAACAGACTCACTCTTCAACTCACCTGTGTGTGAAGCAGTGTACTGGTTTTTCCGGTCTGTGCGAGCATTGTGAGTAAACAGTTACTATGGCCAAACAAACAAAGAAAAGGTAAATGTCTACAGACGATGAAACTGAAACTGAAGTCAGGTCCAAAAACAATTCCCGATTATCGCCATAGGAGCCGTGAAAGACAACGAAATGAAAATCTTCGAGATTACAACTTTTAGTGCAATCACTCTACTTCCTCTTTTGTACCAATTAATGTGTTTACGGTGCATATTTTGGATCCCTGTGTGAGGCTAATTAATTATTGTTACATATTTGTGGAGCTGCCTTAACTAAGTTGTATTAACGTTACATATTTTGGTATCCTTTAAGGTATTAACGCTACATCTCCTCACTAGCTCTATAATATACCAGTTAATGCGCCCTTACATTCCCAAAAATATACATTAAATGCATCTTAACATCTTGTTTTATGTTACGCAGTAAAGCAGGATTTCCTACAGCTACATGCGTAGGGTCCACCGCAATGCCATAACCATGCAACGCACAACTATAAGTCCCCCTTAAAGCTGTGGAGTTTAGCCTGTCATGTAGGCATAAAGGTTTGTTTGTTGTCAAGCCACCCAGGGGCCTATCACTACAACATCTTATCAGTAGACATACCACAGACAGTATAAAGAACATTAGGCAGATAACATTTTGATCTGCTATTGTGCAAAAGAGATTCTTTTTGGTTACAATCGCTTCTTTGTCATAGATTGGGGCTGGTGGGGGTGCTGAGTCGTAAGAATGAATAAGCTGTTACAAAACCGGAGTTTGTCTTGGTCCAAGAAATATCCTTACATTCACCCTGCTACATCTGCTACAGTGTGTACTTTAACTTATATGATCAACAGCTTGATTCAATGTGGGCCCCTTTGGCAGATAAATCTTAACGATAAATCTCCAGCTGAAAGGTTGTGTTTTTTTGGAGAGTTATAGGTATGTGTACTGAGCAATGATAAGATGACCCGGCAGGAAGCACGCTACATCAGAGTACACCATTAAAGTCAATATTATATTTAAATACAATGCAGAGGGAGCATGCCTTGTGGGTTAACCCTTACCTGCCTCCCAGACCTTCAATACGCTCCCTCTCTCTGGGTAGTTCAGGTTTGTGGTCTTGTGTGACTTCCACAGCTCTGATGAACGGCACTGAGGGGTCATCCTGGACCCCTAGAACCACAGCAGAGTCCCCAACGTGGGCCACATACATGCGGTTTCCTCGGATGACCACTACACTGGCTGTGGTACCCGATGTGCTAGGAAGGCCTGTGAGTGTCTTTGGCCATTCAGCTGAGAAGATGAAAGAAAGAGAAAATTAATATATTTTCTGACCTATAAAAAATTACTGCTTATAAACTGTATATTCTCCTGAAGCACACTGAACTACACATCTAGCATTACAGCAAAACAGGCAGAAAATAAATGCTTCTAAAAATGATTGTGTGTGTATGTATTGCTGATGGACTGAGCCTGGCAACAACACGTTGACCCTAAGGTCGGTTCACTGGACGCAGTCTGTCCTGGAGTCTTTCCACTGTAGCTAAACAAAGTAAGACATGCGCTTTACACACACTGTGTGTACACACCATGTATGACCAGCTGTAACAGCTGACATGCCCAGACAGACACCCGATCACACTGACTGTCTGCACGGCATAGCACACACTGGCTACTTCACGATCCAATAGGCTTTGTAATGGGTAATGACATAAATATAACGAAATATAAGTTACGATGAGAGCGCATAGTGAATCCAATAAACATACAATAAAATATTACTACTTCACAGACAATAACTTGAGAACATAACGTTACATCTGAATTGGTAACCGGCTGTCTGTGTCCGCTGTGGCAAGCTTTGTTTGGAGTGCACCCGGTGGCTACTGCTAACTTTGTTAGCTCTGTTGCCTTTCATTGCCAAAACTGTTAGCCCCATAAATCATTTTGTATTCAAATGGCAACAGAAACAAAGACTAAACATAGCGCCAATGCATTTAGGTTGGCCTGTTTGACCATTTTCATAGCCAAAGGAGAATGACTTTATGGAGTCCATACAATCTTCTGGTAAATTCAGCTTTCATTTGAGCTAGCACAAGTAGCTAAAAACTTTTAGGGTGGAGGCCCCAGAGTAACGTTACAGTTAATTTAATAGAGACTTGGCTACTCAAACAGAGGGATAAGCACATGTGGGGTAAAACGGTCCCTAATGAGAGCTGGTTACATTATATGTCATAACTTAGGATGGTGTTGGTAAACTTACGTAGCTTTTTCCACATAGCATGGTGGCAGGCTACAAATCCTTTGCGTATAGCAGAGCAGACCTCCCGGTCACAGTCTGACCAGAACCCCCGCTGCTTCTTCATGAACTCCCACAGATAGTCTCGTGCAAACTGCGCAGCCTCGCGACCCCCGTGTCCGTCAAACACAGCGAAGAACGCGACGGAACGGCGGGAACGACTCGCGGTTCCCGGCTGAGCTCGCGGCGGGCTCTGACCTCCCGGTAAAGATGTTTCCACTGATATATTTTGGTCTTCCGTTCGCACAGGTTCACATGATGCATCTGAAACCTGAGGGGACCCCACTGTGTCACCGGTCCGGTCTGGATGCGTGTCCCCAGCCAGAGAACTGATCGTACAGTCTCCCCCACTGTTCTCTTCTGGCTCACCCGACGTCGGCTCATCTTCTCCCGGCTCGGGCTCTACTATGACCTCGGTCACATCTTCCATGTATTTCCTGCCTCCTTGGTCGGTAAACACACTTACTCGCATCAATAATGCGTTTTCCATGGCTCCAGAAATACGTCGCTCTCCAATTGTTCGTCACTGTTAGCATATAAAACTACAGGGAGTATAGTTAATTGTAGCGCTGCGTCCTGCCTTTGTTTATGTTCGAGCGTAGTAGGCATGCTCAAACGCGTTGACGTCAACATCTATCTTCTTTTAGCACTTGGACGTGGCAGCGCCAGTGCAGCTGTTGCCCTCTAGTGGTTGGTCCTCGACCCCAAGGAGCGACTTGGAGAGAAATCCACGGCAGAAATGTGTATAAAATTGTTAAGAATGTATTTCAGACAGTGGTATATTTTCGTTGTTTCAGGCTTGCACTTGTACTTTAGAAATGAAACCGTGACTATGAGAGTAAAGCATTGACTTCCAGCTTTAATTTGATGTACAGAAGCAGCAGAGGTACACAGAATCTGTCTGATAAGGCTGAGAATGCATCAGAACTCATTGGACAATGTTTGCCTTTAAGCAGAGCAGTGATTCTAAACATACATGCAAAGCAGCCAAGGAGTTCAAAGACCAATGACAGGCAAAACCTCCCCAAAAACGAGCAATAAGCAAGGCCAAGCATCGCCATGGAAGAAACCAACAGTCAGGTGATAGGTTGTAGACTTCCCTAACTGCAAAGGATTTGCAGTCATGATTTTGGTTTGTGTTTGGTTCCCTAAAGTTGGTACTTAATGTACATAAATTATTTTGGTTCCTGCGTAGTTTAACTGCTGTGGATGCAAATACACTCAAATGAAAGCTGAGAGTCAGCTTGTACCTAAGATTCAACAGTGAAACGAAGTCTACAGTACAGTCTACGTGTGAAACAAAGATGTAAATGATGAGAAGATGTAAGGGCGGCATTAGCTTATATGTAAGTGCTACCTATAAACACATTCCTTTGAGAACAGCAATGTACAGATTTTGGGGGGGAAAGGTGGTTTGAAAGAAAGCAGTTTGTCTACTGTATGATGTTATAAGATGTTTCTGTTATATTTTCTCTGGATAAAAATAAAACCATAATTTCATAATAATAAGTGAGTCAGTGAATATGTTTCTTATTATCTTGTAAATTAATAATTTTACATTTAAGGTTCTCACTGTATTTTATTTATGAATGAACAAAATAACAGAACAAATACAAACCTAAGACAGTAAATGTGTTTTTTATTTAAAGGTCAATATATATCAGTATAATACATTTTCAGTTATCAGTCTACATGCAAGAAGTATTTTGAATGATTCTTCCCATATCTTGTATTCACACTATGAACTGTTACCCTCTGGCAGAAGATATAGAGTTCCACACTGTAAGCTAAAACGGTTTAAGAACTCATTTGTGCCTGTTTCAGTCAAAGTTCTTAATAGCAGTCTACAATGAGGTCACATGTACAGTAGAGGTCGCGGGTTTGTGCAATACACATTTATGCTGTGGACTGTGGTAGATGTTATATGCTTGTGCTTGTGCTATATAGCTTGTGGTTTTGCTCTGATTGTGTGTAGTGGCTGTATTGTGGATGTTCTGTGTGGCAACTTGGAGTCCAGAACAAATTTCCCCATGGGGACAATAAAGTATATTGTATTCTATTCTATTCTAGTAACGTGATTTTGGTCTAGGCCTCCTCATATTAAATTCCTTGGATCTCCTAAAGTGTGAGTATTTGGACTGCGACACCTTTTGTCATTTGTGACACAGTGGTTAACTTTCAGCTTTCACTTGAACATGTTACATCCACATCCACATCAGATAAACCATATAGGACTTTTAACAATTTTTACACACAAATCCCCAATTTTAAGAAACCAAAAAAACTGTTAACATACATCAATTCCAATAAAGTCCTGATAAACTACAAAGGAAAACTCATGATGTGATTATTTTTTTATGGATGCCTCTCCTCTCTATCTGTATGTACGTGAATGTTTTATCTGCCAACTGAGGATGTTTTAACCAGAATTCATTTAGGCTATTTGATGAGAGTTTGGGTGGACAGGGTCTGTGCATGGCATTATTATGTAAAATGAGAAATGTAATAAAAAGAGTTAAAGGACAAACAGTGAAACAACGTATTTTCATTTGTATATGTAAATGTGAACATAATCCTCAGTCCTCCTAAAGCGTACAAAATCTGACTTTTCCTCCTGAATATAGGTAATAAGACCTTTTTTTGCATCGACCGCACAATTACGTCACTGCGTCAGCGCTTGTGAATGTCTGCGTCGGGACGGGGGCACGGAACTGCTGTAGGGTCGACGAATAATTGGAGATGAAGGAGAAAATGGGAATTAAACAGCAGTATTAGAATTGTAGCGGCAACATAGCGGTAGTACGATTATTTGTAGCCTCACTTTAAAGCGAATGTTATATGAGGACTCGCGGAAGAAGTACTTTAATCGCAGTAAGGTAGCGAATGTAGGGAGAGTTGGGGAGGGCTGTAGCTGCTGGGGTTTTTTTGGAGAGGGAAAACAACATGGCTGCGGTGGAGCTCGAATGGATCCCAGAAACACTGTACAACACCGCTATCTCGGCTGTGGTGGACAACTACAGCCGTTCAAGAAGGGACATACGCTCACTCCCAGAAAATATACAGTTCGATGTCTATTATAAGGTAAGATTTACCAGCCAAGAGGCTCAGGTATATCTGACAGCCACCAGACTGTACGAGTTTGTGTAATCAGCTGCTAACATTGCTGCTAACGTTAGCTAAATTCCGATAACCTTAAGCTAGCTCTTGAAGACGATAAACTGCTGTTTTGGGTTCTAGCTAACTAGCTGATAGTTCAACCTGCCTCTCATTTTCCTAAAATGTAAGATACCTAGTATGTATATCTGTATAATGAAGCTTTGTTGAATTAGAAGCCCTGCACGGCATTGATCCTGTAGCGTTAGCTAATTACATCAGTGACCGTGTAAATGAATTGTGTCAGTGTTATCTTGTAAACTAACACTGTTCAGGGGTGTTTTGTTGTCAAGAATCTGTTTTGACTCATTGTGTTTAAAGTAGCCTTTCTTATACAGACAACCATACAGATCTTAGCGTTTTCGAGCAGCCAGCTGCCAGTTTTGCCATAGACAGCAAACACAGGACGGTAATATATTACACTATAACTTTAAAAACTATTTCTCTTGTTCCCTACGACATTCAATTAAATGCTACATTGAAAACAGTGCAACTTTTGAGCCATAAGCAGGGCCGTAGCCAGGATTTTAGAAATACTGAGGTCACGAATACAGCAGATATGGCATCTGTGCCTTCAACCATAGGATATCTATATCTGCCTAAATAAGGACATATACACTATCTGCTCACTGAATTAATGCTCATTTTTGATGTACACTGGCAGTTGTTGGATAGACATTCCTCCTTAACCAGACACCAAAACACACGTCTTTTACTATTTTCCCATTTTAGTTTCCAACAGCTCAATTTAATTTTATGTGCATTTTATTATTAATGTAGAGACCAAAGTTTGCCTCGGAGTTTCCTTACACGGTGGCCTAAATGCTATGTCATGTGAGAAAATATTGAAAATCTATATGATATATGTAGTTATAAATTGAATGTATTAAAACTATAAATGCAGCTTAACCCATCATAAGCATAATAAGTCATGAATTTGTGTGACAATGATTTAGGACCTGAGTAACACTGTCACCAGCGACTGTCAGTCTGAGTGTATGGGAAGTGTAAAAATCCCTTTTCCTTTCAGTAATTGTGACCCATTGAGTCTGTTGGCTGTAGTAAGCAAGGTAGCTTTACATTCTGAGTTTGACGACATAAAGTCAGCCATTGTGGAGTAGTGTTTGTGATATGGAGATGCTGTGGATGTGGTCCACTGTGGGACAGGTTTTGAGAACTTTGAGCAAACCAGGTGACATCAAACTACCTTCACGCCCCAGTGCCATTGGTACCGTGCTGTGATGGTACTATTTACCAACATTGGATTTTGGTGGCACCAGCAAAAACAAAAAAAAGGGTCTTTTCCAACTGTTGATTGAATCAAATATTGCACCTCTCAGACAGCTGAAGGCAGCATCACATTCTGCCTCCTCTCCATGCTTATTTACAAAGGTGAAAGACAGATTCTTCTGTGTTTGTGTGTAGGCCTACCTGCATTCATTAATAAGTGATGGTATCCAATATCAAAATACTTGTATGTCATACTACTGGATAGAGGCCCAGTCAAAGCACTGATGATGATCTCCTGAAAATAAATGAAAATAGAAAGTGTTAAAGTGTCCCTCGGAGTGCTAAAATGTCCAAAATTCCCAGGAAAACACATGGAGGACATGAACTTGGTGTCCTCAATGGTAGGTATGGCTCTGGTCATTAGTAGTTTATCCATGGCTTAAAAAGCCACTACATAATTCTCTACAAAGAGTGTAGATTTTATTTATGACCAAGACAATATTACATTCCCAGGACTGGATGTCAGTGTGGAATAAAACTTCTCCCACTAAATTCTAAATAAGCATTAATTACTGGAAAAAGAATGGTCCTGTCAAAACCTGGAAAAATCATGATTTAATAACCACTTTGTAATATTCTTAAAGGTGGTGCATCCATTTGTGGCTAGCTGGCTACATTTGTCACGATTCTCTGTTACATGGATAGCACTGACTGAGTTATCACCCACACTGCCATGTTATACTTTTAACGGGTGTTTCCAGTTATTTTGGCTGATTAGTCTTCTTGACTGTCCTGTTTTTATTTTGTTGCACGCAGTCATCACATGGAAAAGTAATGAGGCACCTTTTCATAATTTTATGAGAAGACTTTTCATAAAACTATATATTACTGAAAATATTGGGCTTGTTTTCCCAATTTTGTCATAAATGGCAACAGTGGAAGACATTGTTAAATCTAATGTACCATTTACCGTGAAACTTCTGGTTTTCATGCATTCACTGCTTATTTGTAATGCTAATGTTGGTCAAACCATTTTGCTGTCTTTTCTTTGATATATGCAGTGGTATTTTTTGTGCAAGACTGGAAAAACCCAGCTGGTGAAGCCCATGAAGAGCTCTCACCCAGCTTAAAATGCTACTGAGCAGATATTGTTGAGAATAAGCAGGGGTGTTGGAGGTAAATTTTATATCTAAATGTGCTGGTGGGTAGAATAAGCCACCTTCGTCGAGACCCCTTTCATACAGGAAAGTTGTGTATGATGAGCTCTACTGAATGGGTTTTTAACCTACATGTGAGCCACTCGTGTGAGACCGCTGACACAAGTTAGTCTCTGGTCGTCACTGTTCAGAAAGAATTGAAGCTACAACTAGAGCCATACATGTCATACACATAGTTACATAAATAACACTCAACTGAATTACAAAGTATGATAGGGACTGCCGTTGCTGTTTTTTGGCCAGTATTGGCTTGAATTAATGTTATTAATTAGATAGATCTAAGTTAAAACAGAAATAACAAATAACTTTGGAATTGGCCAATAAAACCGCTTTCCAAATGAGAGTCTTGGGGCATTTATTTTAGTTTTCCTTTAAGTAAATGATACATTTTCTGAAGTAAAAGTGTGATTATTAAGAAAAAGTTATTTAGTTTGAAAATGTGCAATGCCACAGTTGAACTTGTGCGGTGCCAGCCTGCCTCTTTGCTATGGAGCCTTACCTCCGAATATTGACTTCTGAATTTCAAGCAGAACACATTTTTGTTAGCTTTAATTACAGTCTGCTTGGAATCGTGAATTTGAACAACATCATTTTGTTAAATGATGATTTATACATATAA
Source organism: Oplegnathus fasciatus (assembly GCA_003416845.1). Taxonomy (NCBI): domain Eukaryota; kingdom Metazoa; phylum Chordata; class Actinopteri; order Centrarchiformes; family Oplegnathidae; genus Oplegnathus; species Oplegnathus fasciatus. Next base: position 387,530 of record NTHP01000289.1, on the reverse strand, counting down.
TTTCTACATGCTTCCACTGAATGTTGACAAAGTTATTATTCACTTCAAAAGGACTGGGAAGCTACAAAGTCGATAGCAGTAGGGTTAGCAGTGACGATGACTGTGGTGCTTTAAGCTCAATGCTTAAAGCAGTGCTAACACCAGCATGATAACATGCTCATGATGACAGTGTAACCTGCTAATGTTTACCATGTTCATCATCATAGTTTAGTTTTGCACAAAGTACAGCTGAGACTGATGGGAATGTCATTACTTTTACAGGTATTTTGTCATAAATCAAAGTATTGAACAGCCTGCTGGTAGTGTTAGATGAAAAGTCAGAGGATCACCAAAGTTATTACAAATCATCCTGAGGGGGACATGAATGTCTGTAAATTTCATGGCAATATATCCAACAATTGCCAAGATATTTCACTCAAAACTGCAAATATCAACCACATGGTGGTAATAGACAAAAGTTTGGGGGATCACCAAAGTCAGTAGGCTTGGACCCCTGGGTCCCATGATTGACTGTACAAAGTGTCACGGCAGTCCATCCAATAGTTGTTGAGAGATTGCCAACAACGCTCACAGGCAGATGGCAAGAACGCAACTGTTGATAAATTGGCTGCTTGTGAGCCAGTGTGACTTGAGTTCATCTGTGGCTCGGAACAAAGGAACCAACTTATCGCATAATCTCACATCGCTCACACATTAAGTGAGATTTCACCCAATAACTGCAGTTGAAGAGACACAGCTGAGACTGGTAGTGTCCCCCATGGACCCCACCATGGAGAGCCACTGAATATAACAACTTCCAGCTCAATGCATTTTGATGACAGGCTAGACATCAGCAAATTTTTTTGTTTCAACTCCTGAACAGCCGACAGCATTTTTTAAAGCATCACTTAAAACACATGATGAGGAAAAATAGGACCGAAACTCCATTGTAGTTAGAGATGGGACATTCTATACCCTTCTGTTTAGACATTCTGTCCCCACCTTATTAATCAGATCAGTTATTACCTATAGAGTCAACATTGTGTTCCTAATGGAAGAGTTGACATCTGTATTATTGTCAGTGAGACATTATCCCTCCATCTCTGTGTGTCTCTCTCAGCTTTACCAGCAGGGCCGGCTCTGCCAGCTGGGAGGAGAGTTCTGTGAGCTGGAGGTGTTTGCTAAAGTACTGCGGGCTTCAGACAAAAGGTAAGAACATAATGGGACTAAGCTGTGCCTGAAACCTCACACCATCCACATTGACCCATCACGTCTGTGTGTCAATGAATCCATCAATTGATCAACAGATAATGAACTGTCAACTATTTTGCGATAACTGAACACTCTTTTTAGTAATTTCTTAAGAAAAAATGGCTAACATTTCCCAGTCCCAGCCTCCCAAATGTCAGGATTTGATGCGTTTCCTAGCCTTACATGATATTAAACTGAATAAATTTGGGTTTGGACTGTTGGTTGGACAAAACAAGATATTTGAAGACGCCACTGGCACAGATTGTGAATAATTGTAACGGACATTTTTCACTATTTTTTGACATTTTATAGACAAATGTTTAATCGAGAAAATAATCTCCATGATAATGAAAATAACTTTTAGTTACATCCCTAGTATATTAACGAAGACAATGAGACATTGAAGTTATTGTGCAGAACTTTACCTTTGGCCATGTCTTCTTTCTAATTGTGTTTTATTTGGCCCAGTGTATCACTCAATGACTGTTTCGACCTACTCCAAATTAGTTGTTTTTTTTCTCTAACCTATTAAGTGCTCCTTTCCTGTGACTGATGTGTTTGCTTTGTATTCCTTCTCCTCCTGCTGAAGCCGTTTAAGTCACAGTGTATCTTCTCCTTCTCAGTTCCATCAGTTTAAAGCCATTTAAAGTTTCATATCACACTCTGCTGTGATTTAAACTTCACTTAAGCTGAAAAGGATGAGTTGAAAATCAGAGTTAGTAGCAAAAGGGTTCGTGACAGAAGACAAATGCAACCCTGGTATAAAAGAGCTTGGTAAAATGTAAAGCCCTGTGCACGATAAAGTACCCTTTTGATTAAGGTACTTTCTACAGTGTTATCTGTGTGGTGTATGTTGTTCTGTTCAACCTGCATTGATAGGCTTAATGAAAATACAATAGCAGTAGTCATCAGTATTGTCATTCACAGATTAGCCAGATGTTTGTGATGTCTGTTAGTACTGCTGGTGTCTTTTTTTTTTAGTAAAGGCTTGAATGTAACACACAATATATTAATCATTACCCAATAGTTACATGGTCCATTCCTTTGTCCTCCCCACTGCAGGCACCTCCTACACCACTGCTTTCAGGCCCTGATGGACCACGGTGTGAAAGTGGCCTCAGTTCTGGCAAACTCCTTCAGCCGCCGCTGCTCCTACATCGCAGAGTCTGATGCCCATGTCAAAGAGAAGGCCATCCAGTTCGGCTTTGTGCTGGGTAAATGGTGGGGTAGGGGACGAAGGGTTTCACACAGTCACTCTGAGATAGTCTGTGTGTAACAGGAACAGAGAAACAGTGAGTGAATAAGTGGAGGCCATTCATAGCTTTAGCTGATGGGGAAAACACACCAGGGATCAGAGATACGCCGGATTATTGCCAGTGGTCCATAATACTTTGAGTGATTTAAAATGTAGTTAATGTAATCTAATTATACCACATTTTTTACTACTATGGATGCACTATTAAGTATAGTAGACACTATTTGTCCTTTTTAAAGAATATCATGCAGCGCAGTCTGTAAGTATAAAGTGAGACTGCTATCGGGGACTCACAGATGGTGGTGGTGTTGTCTAACTTCCCCAAGACATTACATGTAAAACGGTGAGCCAATATGTCATATAACCATTACCTCTACGGCAAACACGCCATAGCTTAGCTCCCCAGCTACACCCACAAGTAAGAATAGCAGTGTTTACTTTGGTAAACGATTCTTTGGCATACTACCTCAACATCTGTACTGACTGCCACCACATATTATGATGATGATACTAAAGATATTCGCTAGCCCTGTGGTTTTATCCAAGCAAGTTAACCCTGGCCAAGCCTTTTCTCAATCTGTTTCCAAAGCCAGCACAGGTTCTAAAGAGGATTTGTGATACTACTGTTTGATGTTATGGAGTATGTAATCAGCCAAACAGTTCTCATTTTTCATACAATCTAAGCCAGTTAGATAGCCATCTTTAAGACCACCGCTGCTTTTCCTTCACCTCTTGGTTGGTGCATGTTAAGCAGTAACTTGGCTAGCAAGGCCGTGGTAGTCACTGTTTTTGAAAAATGAAGCGACTGTCTTCAAAAGGCGAGCCAATAGCACATATTTTAGCGCTGTATTAATGTGTAAATGAAACACTTGATGTGTTTCTTTTTATAATTGAACCATGCTTCTAGTTTGTTTGGTGATGATCTTCTCTCCCTTAAAACAAATACCTGTCAGATTAGACACCGTAAGACGTGTAGCTCCCACGCATAGTTTGCACTGTGAGATTTGTTTTGAGTATAGCATTTGGATAATCTGTTTTCATAGAAACACCCATACTTTATCCACCAGTCACCACAGGTGATGCTGAATCTACCTTCCCTCTGATTTGGAGTCAGCTCGAGTAATCTGTCTTTTGATTCTAGGTGGCTTCTTGTCAGATGCGGGCTGGTATGGAGATGCAGAGAAAGTGTTTCTGTCGTGCCTGCAGCTGTGCACGCTCCACAGTGAGGTCCTCCACTGCTTCCGGGCTGTGGAATGCTGTGTCAGGTCAGTCTCAAAACCTGTGCACATTCAGTATATGGTTATATTTACCTTTCAAATACCCTTTGTGTAGAATGCATGAATTAGTTTACTTTCACAACCTCCTGAATCCCTTTAGTTTTAGTTACAGTAAAACAAAGCAGTTTTTTCTAACAAAGCATTTTTGTCCTATTCAGTGGTGCACCCTTGGCCAGTGTAACTGCAATTTTGTGTTTGAAATTATATTGGTCCCATGTCATTACACCCATTCAATAATGCAGAAGTAATATCAAGAACGATTTGACTCTGTCACACATACAGCTACACATAGAACATATCTCACAACAGGTGACTCAGCTCAGGCTGGACAAGTAGCTGTTTTAAGTGTGATCAGAATAGTAGTTGCATTAGATCATCACATGCGTTAAGGCTGATAAGGTTTTCTTGATTTTTAAGGCTGCAGCAAATGAAGATTTTTTACCAGGTTAGCCTGACCTGCCATGCTCTTATTCAAAACTGGCATCAACAGCTTCTATACGGGGGCATCTGTTCTAGCTCTTTCTGCATCTTTACAGCCATTTCTTGTTTCTCCAGCCCAGTGGATCTCTGCAGATTTCAGAGTCTACCTAAAGGGGCTCAAATTGAGATCAATAAATTGTCACCCTGCAGACATTTTTCCTCCCTCTTCCAAAGTATTGTTTTATTGTGTAAGTATTGTGAAAGTGTCCGTTGTAAGCAGAGGGCCAGCTTCAGTTTGCCACTCAGTAAATTCTAATACTATCGATGATAAGTGCCAAAACAACCAGCCATTTAACATTGACAGAAAATTAAGGCATGACAGTTTTGATGATCAACTGTTTTTTGTATCCAACATTATCAAAAAAATATCAAGGAAAAATAGGTTGATGAATGAAAACATGTTAGTAGCAGCCCTATGGAAGATGAGTGCAGCAACCTTTGTTTAAATGTAATAATTGTGTTGGTCTTGGGAATCCATAGTGATTGGTAAAAAAAAAACTGTGATTGCGTCGCTGCTGCTTTGCTGCCTTGGTTTTTATAGCATGACAATAAATAATGACTGAATCAGAAAGCCTCCTCAAAAATATTTGGTCTGTGTTTATGACTACGTCTAGTAAATAAATTTGATAGACACCCCTGAGATTGTTATTAAGTTTTCCTCTCTTGTCTCCACAGGCTGCTTCATGTCCGTAATGGTAACTGTAAGTACCACCTGGGGGAGGAGACCTTCAAGCTTGCTCAGTCTTACATGGACAAACTAGCCAAACATGGCCACCAGGCCAACAAGGCAGCGCTGTACGGCGAGCTTTGTGCCTTGCTCTTCGCCAAAAGCCACTATGATGAGGTATGTATGTCTGACCACCAGTGACTGAGAAAATGTGATCTGTTACATATTGTAAACAATAAAGTTTTAATTATTAAGTGTGAGTCTGTTTTACAGCCTTGCAGAGTTGTTGAGGAATACTCCAGACAGACATGGATTGAGTTTGGAACCCATATCTTTTTCTTTCATTTTCCAGGCATACAGGTGGTGTATAGAGGCTATGAAGGAAATTACTCCGGGGCTGCCTGTCAAAGTAGTGGTTGATGTCCTCCGGCAAGCCTCCAAGGTTAGCTATTTTCTATATTACAAGATTTTATTGGGTTATTATTGTGGGTCCAGTGTCTTCGCAGAATGTATCTAAAGTAGTTAGGAAATCCCTTGAGCAGACATGATCGTGTGAAGTTTGACTTGTGTTTCCGCTGCAGGCCTGCGTGGTGAAGAGAGAGTTCAGAAAAGCAGAGCAGCTGATCAAACATGCAGTGTTTCTAGCAAGGTAACCTGGTGTGTCTTATAAGGACCCAAAATTATTCTTATTCCATTTGTTATCATGAATTCTGATTCAGTGTTTTTATGTCTTACAGAGAACATTTTGGACACAAGCATCCCAAGTACTCCGACACACTGCTAGATTATGGATTTTACTTATTAAACGTAGACAACATATGCCAATCAGTTGCTATTTACCAGGTAAGCAGGGTAATTGGAAGTGTGTACATGTTTTCTCTGTCCTCATTTTTATTAAAAACCAGTGTGGCATAGTATGTACATCTAATTAAAAGCCCTTTCTTTCTGTACAACTTCCAGACAGCGCTGGACATCCGACAGTCGGTGTTCGGGGGGAAGAACATCCACGTTGCCACAGCCCATGAAGACCTGGCCTACTCTTCATACGTGCACCAGTACAGTTCTGGGAAATTTGACAATGCTCTGTGAGTACAATGAATCTTACAAACTCGGGACTATTCATAGTCCAGCCAGCTAATTACATTAGACATGAGCTCCCTTGTAGATGAAGCACAAGACCATGACTCATACTGTGATGGTCTGTTCTGTTACTGCACTGGTATTTATGTTTGTGTGGCTGGATGCTTTGGGCAGTTTCGTACATTAAAAAGCACTGATCATTTAAGCACAGTGATAGTTTATGGCAAGGAGCTGAGTAGAACATGTTTCAAGTGACTTCCTGTATACAAAGGGCCTGATTCAAAATTGCGTAACGCTCTGACCCCTCTAACTCCGATCAGAGCTCCAAAACAACTTTCTTTAAGGGAAACACTTGACTTTCTTGGAAGTGTTTATCCTGAATGGAAAACAGTTTCTAGCCAAGTCTGAGTTGCATGATATGTTTGGGTCAGCTGCTGTGTTTGTCCCTCAGATTCCATGCAGAACGTGCCATAGACATCATAACTCATATTCTGCCTGAGGACCATCTGCTGCTGGCCTCCTCCAAGAGAGTGAAAGGTAAGGCAAGTTTCTTGGAGATGCTGGGCTTCTGCCCACTGTGTGGAGGGTCCAGTGGGGAATATGAGACACAGGCATTCTATCTTAAAGATGTAGTCTACGATTCTAATCCAAAACAGTTTTTGTCAAATTCAGTGAATATCTCCTCACGGTCCGCTAGCTTTCCGTTCTGTGTGTGTGCTGAAAAAAAAAAAGTCAGGTGTTCGTACACAGCCCTGGCTCTGTAAACGGGAAACAAACTCGGGTAGAGCCACCAACCCAGGTTGTCAAATACTGCGTTTCCACTAAACACTTCAGTATAATATGTCACAACTCGTGCTCGTGCACAGGACAAACTAATGCTGTGAGTTACTCGCGCAAGTTTGAAGCAGCACTGAAGGGAGGGGTGTATTTGTTTGGCTGTTAAGCTCAAATATCAACAAGCTTTCTCCAGAATCATAGACTACACCTTTAAAACAAGGATAATGGAATATCGCTAAGGGAAATTCCATTTTCATATTTATTTATTTTTTTACACACACACATACTTGCTTAACCCTTACCCTAACCTTAAAACAAGTCTTCATCCCAAAAGTTAATTATTTACATTATGGGGAAGCCTAGTCCCCACAATATGACTGTTTAAACAGATTTATGTCCCCACAACATGAGTAATACATGTCCACACACACACACACACACACACACACACACACACACACACAGGCAGTTTCTCCAAGATGCCCAAATCAAAATAAACATTTGCACAAATCTGTGTCTGAATAGATTATTGCTTTAAAAGGTCAGGTTTAGAAGATGCATAGTAAACAATAAATGAGCTCTGAGGACACCATGAATCAGCCATTGAATATGTTTCCTGGCTGACTACACATGCTGTCCTATAACTGACATCTCAACTGAAACATTTTTACATTCAATAGTGATGTTTATCAATTGCTTTCTGGGGATAGTTTTTCCACATTCCTTAAGTTCACTTAATTCCTCAGTTCACTTGAACAAAAAAGTTCTCTGATTAATAAACATTTTTTTCACCAGAGCACATCAAATTATCTTGATGTGCGTATTGAGTAAATGTTCACCCGGGCAGACGACTAATATGTGCTTCATCATCCTTTATTTCCCTCCAGCTTTGATTCTGGAGGAAATCGCCATCGACTGCCACAATAAGGAGACAGAAGAGCGCCTTCTGCAGGAGGCTCATGACCTTCACCTCTCCTCACTGCAGCTGGCCAAGAAGGCCTTCGGAGAGTTCAACGTCCAGACAGCCAAACACTATGGCAACCTAGGACGACTCTACCAGTCTATGAGAAAGTTCAAGGTGGGTGGAGATGTCTGTTTGTCTGTCTGTCCGTCTGTGAGCGTGCGCACATTGAAGATGTTGGAAGATGACCAACCTGACCGACTCTTACATGATTTTTAAGTAAGGAGATATGAAACTATAAAAGTGAAAGTAGCTCAGAGCTTCTTGCCAGTTGTGTCTTGGCATATGATGCAGAATAATAATAATAATCAAATATATAATGTAGGAAAACCTGATCACACTGCCGCAACATAACATACAGTACTGTTGAAACAGCTATGTTAATGCCACATTTTCAAAACTATTACAACAAAAGCCCAACATACACGATGAATAAACAAATCAAACAAACTAATGTTGTAAAATGACACCAGAAAGCCAGGGAACACATCAGTCTTCAAACAATAGTCAGGTACCCATATGAACATTGACACAGGTTTTGCTTGCTGTAATCTCTCCTCTTGCGTATACTGGCCATTAAAAATCCCTTTATAATACACTTTGTATGCAAGTGATGGGGGACAAAAACAGTCCTTGTTTTGTGTAAGTTTATCTGAAGATAATTTGAGGCTTCAGCAGTCTGACTTAGACAAATCAAGTTGGATATTTTCTGTAGTCTTGAGTGTAAAATTCCTCTTGGAGTTTCCCTGGACAGTGTCCATGTTTATGCTCCACCCAGGCAGACACACTGCTCTTAAGGCAGCACCCTGCTTCACCTCATGTTTGTATACTACTTAAACTTAGTTTGGCCTGGGGGCAGCAGCGACGCTCTGAAAGCAGTCACAAAGTGAAGTTCAGCCCTCTTCTCAGAACTGTCACCTTTTCCATCCCACTGGAGTTTGCCGGCCTGGATAATGATAGGTTACTATTGCAGTGACAGACTGAATTATGGTCTCTATTTAAAGCTAGAAATAGCTAGAGATGTGTTTTTACTACCAGAATCTAATACTTTATTGAAAGAATTGTAAATATTCTTTTTGCAATGTAGGTAACACAATTTCTTGGGATTACAGATAAATGTAGCTGTGGCTCCACTGTTGAAACCTGGGCAGAAGCCTAATATGTGTTTCATCAGCTCTAATCCTGGAGGGAATTCAGAATCAGAGCTGAGCAAATGAGTGTGGTACATAAGGCCTGCATAGGCCTACATTGGACATTATATGTGAGGTGCTGTATTTGGTTCACATGACTCAACCTAATGAAGAGAAGGTAGAGTGGAGTTTAAGGTTAAAAGTGAGAATATCTCTGTAACCCTATACTGATTTAATACTGTAACAACCAGGATCCTCAGAATCTGTTTAAACATAGTGACTGTGGAAAAGGAACCAGATGTGTTGCACATTGAAGAAAGCCCAAGAAACTAAGGAAAAATATTCCCTTTTCTGCTTTGTGGAAATATGTTTTGTAGTGATGTGTGATCCATATCTCTATCTCTGTGTGTGTGTGTGTGTGTGTGTGTGTCTGTCTGTCTGTCTGTCTGTCTGTCTGTCTGTCTTGACGGGTATCCATGTAACCAGGAGGCGGAAGAGATGCACATCAAAGCCATCCAGATCAAGGAGCAGCTTCTGGGCCATGAGGACTACGAGGTGGCGCTGTCTGTGGGTCACCTGGCCTCCCTCTACAACTACGACATGAACCAGTATGAAGACGCAGAGAGGCTCTACCTGCGCTCCATTGCTATCGGTCAGACACAGGGGAGGGATGGATGGGTCACTCAAACTTACTTACTTTATTCACTTTATTGTAAATGTAGTACTGTTGTCCATGCCAGGATCCTGTCCTGTAGAAATGCTGATGGTAACTTTAACATGTAGTTACATGTTTTGATCCGATCCTATGAACTGAACCTGCTTTAGAGCAGGACAGCCATTCAGCATTAGGTTAAAGCAAGCCTCCTTCTAGATACCAGAAAGCCTCGGTTAAGCCCGAAGATAGCTGGATAGCCCTCTGACCTTGCTTGTAATACAGGCCTGTGGTCACTCCTGTGTCTCATGGATCCAGAAAAAAATTGTTTTTCTTGTCTGCTCCCAGCAGTGCTGCCCCAAAAATTAACTGAGTTCTGAGCCAAAGCTGGCAGCTGAGTCAGACTGATTTGATCAGCCTCTCTCTTGTTGACACTAGCCTCAAATGCTTAACGTCTGTCCAAGGCTTAATAGCCCATGGTGGGGCATTAAGTTAGCCATTAGCAGCCTATTTAGCTTGTAATTTACTTGGCCGTATTGATTATTTTCATTATTGATTGTCAGTCGATACATTTCTTTTATTCACTTGGTCTTCTAAACATCAGAAAATAGTGAAAAATGTCCAGAACTATTTTCTTGACCCCAAGTTGATGTCCAAACCCAAAGATGGTAAATTCTCACATTTGACAAGCTAGGACAATGAATTTTTGGCAGTTTAGCTTAAAAACTGACTTAATTGATTCGTTTATTATCAAAATAGTTGACGATTAGTTTTCGGTCGATTGACTAATCAGTTAATGGACTCATCGATGCAGCTCTAGAATAACTACAATCATGGTGTGTGATGTTTCCTGTGTCCTCACAGGTAAGAAGCTGTTTGGAGAGGGTTACAGTGGACTGGAGTACGACTACCGAGGACTGATCAAACTCTACAACTCAGTGGGAAACTACGAGAAGGTGTTTGAATACCACAACGTACTGTCCAACTGGAACCGGCTGAGGGACCGGCAGTTTGCCGTGGCAGATGCCCTGGAGGACGTCAACACTACACCCCAGCAGACCCAGGAGGTGGTACAAGCTTTCCTATTGGCTCAGAGCCTGGGCCCCACCCGCCCCTGTCTTGGATGATTTTATGAGGAAAGAGAGGGGGAAAAAAGAGACGTGGGCTTCAGCCTGGTGAGGACACAGAGTAAGCCCAAATGTGATGCTTCAGTTGCACACAGTTAATTAGTAATACACAGTAAATTCAAGCATCACCGGCATGTCAGTTGGCTTTCTAGTCACTGCAGCTGCCAGTACACACACAGACATACACACACATTTAGTCGTGGAATAAAAAAAGTAGAGAACACACCGTTATCAAACCTCATCAACACCCACACAAACCACCAAGATACAACTCCAGACTGGATGCAGCTTCACCCCACAGAGACTGTTGCATTTCTCCAAGAGAAAGAGGACACACGACTGAGGGGGAGGGGGGTAAAAAAATAAAAACTCAAACGTCCTGTAAGGATGACAAATGACCTCTCCTCTTCTCTTGTCTCGCTCGCCTTTTTCTTTTCAGTTTGGAATCGGCGGACATTTTTGCTTTTGTATTTGAACCAGTGTAGCTCTGAATGCCATGAGACTCGTCACAGATCAAACCCATGTTCTCCAGGGCTATGTACATGACAGTATCTGGACCCCACACACATCTGTGAAACACGTGTTCCAATCCACATCCATCAACATCATCACTTGGCGGATCAGAGATGGAAAATGTCAGATATTTTTGACACATGTACAGTAAAATAATACAGCAGATTGTACACTTAAGTTTCAGTTGAAGGATTTTTTCTTTGCAAAGAAATGAAAGTGGACCCTAAGAAGACTCCTGTTTAAACTGCTTGGTGAAGAGAGATTACAAACAGTGGAATGTGTTGAACCAGTGGGTATATTGTTACACACATAACAGGCTCCACAGGCCTTGTTTTCAATTTATTTTATCTCTTTTTCCAGCTTAGTACTGACCTAGAATAATTAAAATGCCAATAATTTATATACAGAAGTGTATGTTTATGTAGCCCTTTGTTTATGCTTTTCTTACAGAGTGAGCCAAGAATTCTAAAGAAACAGCTCAACACTATTACTTTAAAACAAGGGACATGGATAGGAGTGAAAAGAGGAAGATGCTACATGTACAGAGGCTTCTACTGTAAGCCTCCCTCTATTTAATCTTAAGGTGTGGCTTCATGTGTGAGTGTGTATGTGTGTCAGTATACACAGATAGAACTCTGGGTGCCCAAGTGCTCCACTGATGATTACCAGCCTTACACCAGCTTGCAGTTATCTGTCTGTAGACGGACCCATACTTCTAAGTGCTAAATAAACTATTATACCCTTAAGGGCACTACAATGGGGACCAATATTGTATATTTGTGTGTGTGAGTGAGTGTGTGTGTGCGTGTGTTGCCAGCCTGTTTACCTGTGCATCTGGCCTTTCCTCTCCACTCCTTCCTGTCAGATATCCCATTAAAGCAAAGTTCCAGATACTGTTTTTACTGGAGCAAGTTTTTCCATCCGCCTCCATCATACGGACTGTTTCTGTCCAAAATCCCATCAGTTGTTTCACTATAGAGCTGAACTCTCTTGCTTTCAAGGGTGCTGGTCTTTCATCATAATGAACCAGTGGGGAAAAAACAACCAATGACATGTCTTTAAAAGTGAAAATGATCTCAAGCCAAATCTTTCCTTTTAGTCTGATGCTTCATTGACAGCTTCTGAGCCACACACAGCACTTTTAAAGGATCAGATCACTCAAATTACTAAAAAAAAAAAAGATTCATGTCATTTACCTCAAGTGCAGTGGTTCCCCTCTGTATTTGCTTGTGACTATAGCCAAACCAATAGTGGATTTTTAAGGCTGATACCAATATTGACCAGTATTTGAGAGTTAAAAAAACAATGTATCTGCTGATATTCATTCTGTTTGCATTAACACATAACATAAACAAATGTGTCCAAAATTGTAAGGGTCGCTTACATTTGGTTAATATAGAACTGGGACCAAGAGATGTACTTACCGTAGACACAGTACAGTAAAAATCCACCTGTCAGTGCTCTCTGGTGGACAAACTGTGTGATGGCAACTCTGTGTCTGAATGACCTCAAACATATCTCTGGCATTTCTCTGCTGACATTTTGTGATTTACCGGGCAACATACACAGATATATCTGTAGTAAGCTAATATAATATACCGGCCTGGTCCATTATCAGATTGTACTTTCTCTGTTTCATTTGAAGAGTTTTTTTTAGGCCTGAAGAGGTGAAACCATACAGTATTTCAAAAGATAAACAGAATTTTGTGTCGTAGATTTGAGTTTTATTTGCTACCTTGGTAATCGACTTACAACCCTTTGTGGGGTCCAGACCCGCAGATTAGGCAGCACTGCTGTTGTGGTATCTAGCCTTGAATGTTGGAGTTGCCTCTTTTATGTCATTTTTCAATACTAAAAATGAATCATAATGGGGTGGAGGCAGAAATGTCAGAAATGGCCATCTCTGAACCTGGGTAAATCAAACCAAAACTATCCAACTAGTTTTGCTCATAATTTGGGTGAACTGACCCTTTAAATGAGTGCAGAGACCACAGCTGTGTGCTCATGGATGAGACGAACATGACATTTGTAGCTCTGTCGAGAAATATCTGATGAGATTTTGCTCTGAAATCTTCTCACTGATGGAAAATGTGAAAATTAGAGTCCAGTGTTAAAAGGAATTTAGGCATTGATATCTGCAACATTACTGAAAATGTGATGCCTTCGATGAGTACCCCACTGTTTTTCTTTTAAGTGAATGAAGAAAACGAGCTTTGCCTTGCTGTTGCTTCAGTGCTGTCGGACGTCTCCCTCTCTAGCAGTGATGTGAGTGGCTCTAGCTGAGGAGGTCCAGCCTTAGCCCCCTTAAAAGGACGCTCAGCTACACTCTTGGTGCTTGGACTTCAACAGGCGCACCCTCCCCCTGGGAGACAGAGAACATTTTTCCAGGGCAGATGTGGAAATGAATGTTACCTGCAGTCGCTATTTCCAAGCAGTTCTATACAAAGATAAAAGTTATATTTGGACATTTTCCAGAAAACAGTATATTACAGAAGAGTTCTTGTCCAACAAAGTGAATAATTGTAAAAATTGAATGGAAGAATCTACCCTCAGATACTCTACATGGTTTGATATCATCAGGATTAATCCATCCTTGCATTTATTTTGTTCTTTCCTCCAGCTACACTGACTGCTTTTCCTGTTGAAATGCATTCTGGTCTATTAGGGCTACTGTTTTGGAGCCACTGGCGAGCGATTTCTGCGATGGATTTCTCTCCGTACCACCTGTGAAAGTTCTAGAAAAGGCTCTTTTTCGCCGATTTTGACGTGAAGGATTTTGTGTCCAAACTGCAGCTGAACTGTCAATATCTGGCCATGATGTCACGTTCTCTGTTTGGCCAACATGAAGAAGAAAAAAATGGACCCAGAAATGTGCTTTTTTTTTAAACAGTGTTGAAGTGTTTTAGGTGTTTTTCCTTGAACAATAACCCTGAGAAACCAGCTGACTGATGGAATATAGGAGACAAGGTTTGACTGGACAATACCTACTGGTCATCATTGTGATCTCCGGATATCTGAAAGGGAATCCCGTATTTTCAGTGCTGGAGGGGGTGGAGGGTCAAAGGGCGTGGGCTTGCTGGGAAAGATGGACAAAGTTAAAGATAAAAGCTGCGATCTCTCCCAACAGCCCTGCTTCTCTCTACGAGTTCAGACAAAATGTGAGGGGATGTTTCACTGTTGTCCTGTTACTGCTTCACTGTTTAGCTGCAAAAACATTAAAACTTATATCATTGATCACGAACGCCACATGCATTTTTCTCTTGTGTTCATACCATAAGCTACAGTTTATTCACATCCAAGTGAAAAGAAACACGCCCAAACGATTGTTGTAAACATACAAGAAGGTGATGGTTAAATATTTTATATGACAACCCCTTCAGTTTCCATCCTTGATTGGTGGATCTTTAGTGATTGATGTAGTGACGTCATGCTTTACCAACCCCCTGCATTATGACCCATTTCAAATAGTTTAAGAGACACTATACAGCCTACATACATAAGTATGTGGACGAGTACTTGTGGTCTGGGAGTGTTTTCCATGGTTGGGGCCCCTTAGTTTCACTGAATGGAAATCTTAATGCTAGAACATTCAATGATATTTTAGACAATGGTGTTCTTCTAACTCTGTGGCAACAGTTTGGGGAAAGCCCATTCCTGTTTCAACAATAGTCACCCAGTGTGTGACAACTCTGTGTTGTATTGTATAGTAGTGGACAAGGACCACATTTCCTGGGAACAAAGCATTCACAGGGTCTCTCCTGCATAAATGCTCCCTGTAATTCCCAGAGAACCAAGTCCAGAACCAAAAGAGAGCACAGTACAGCCCAATATTACAAAAAGAATCAAACGAACACCCAAAATAACTTATTTCTGTTCAATATTACAACAAAGAAATAACTGTGCAAAAACCCACATACCTGCCATTGTAGAGAAAGTAAGCATACTGCTATGTCAGGTTAATAGGCTAAAGAGGTTCACTCAACTGAAGTGTGTCCTCTAACACAGTCCTTCGACATGTACATGTATGCTACCCTTATTAGAAATATGATATTCAAGGAATATTAAAATTATCATCATGGTCCATCAGCTCCAAATATGATCATATCGAATACTTTATATACACAAAATACATTTGTCCTGACACATGACTTTATTGTATAAACATATTTAAAGTCTTGACTTAACAATGAACAAGTGCACAAACAGCAATAGCTAATACAGTCACAGCTAAACACAGTCAACACATCAAAAAATATAAAAATATCTTCTAAAGGCAGTTTATGTGATCAAATCCATTCAGGTCATTCTTAAAAGTATTTCCTGTCCATTAAACAGTAAATATGATTGCCATCACATGAAAGTGAAAGTAAACCCCTGATACACAGTGCTGTTTTGGTAGAAATGCATTTATTGGCATTTTTATAGAGGTTGAAATGATTTGGGTATTTTTTCCAAACCCAGAGTTAACCTTTTGCTAAAGTAAAACAGAATAAACTGCTGTTCTGAGGTTTCCATAGTACAAAAGTAATATACCGTTGTAGTTGCCTCAGCTAAGACATTCAACACTCTTCAACATTCTCAAACATTTAGCCACAAGTTCTTGTTATGGTTTTCAGGAAGTGTGCAGGTGTAAAATATGCATTAAGTACGTTTTGATGATGTACACCATAGTTATACTACAGTTTTACAATAAAGTGAATCCCTTGCAGATACCGGCTTTTTATACAGGCTTCCTGTTCAATATTAGTGTGATCAATGCCTACAGTAAGCCTCTCCTTTTGGGTGCTGATGTCATTTCATAAAGGAAATCTCAGCGATCACAAATACTCTTCACCAACAGAAGCGGTTGTTTAGTGCAGGCACCTTCACAGTTCTAACTGGCTTGCAGACATTCCTGAAACAGCCTCAGATCATGTTTATTTCAGTCTTTGCTTAGGTTGAAGAGTATTGCCACGGTGTTCCCTATAAATAACAAAAGTAATATCCATATTCTCTTTAACAGTTCAACAAACCAGAGGCTTTTCCACATGTGCCCACTGTCTGTCACAACACAGCAACAGGGGTGAGATGAAGTATCTCAGCAGCCATATAGAAAAAGGGAAATTTTAAATCCCCACTTGTTGAACTGAAGTGAGAACATGAAGTAAATGAGAGGTCAAAGATACTGATGTCAGATGATTTTATCTTTTATGTCTAAAACAGCCTCATATTTGAATCTTAATGTCCAGATACATCCAATATTGTAGGTAATATATGAAATAAATCAAACCTTTTTGCGAGAGCGGAACAAAAAGTCAAAATGGAGCTCATTTTACCACATTCTCCAAATGTGACCTGAGGCCATTGTTCATGTAGAGGTGGTGGCATAATGTCAGCATTAACACACACAAACTCTGCTGAGTGTCTTTCAGTTCTTTTTCTCTTCCGGCTCGTCGGTGGTGAGGTATTCAACGTGTGTCCATACACACCAAATCTGCAGAGACAGGGATGGGATATTTGGCTGTGAGACAGCTTTACATGAACAAATACAACGTGAAATTATTTCAATACAACTTCAACCTGATGTTTATGGTTATCACAGGTTATTTCTACCTCCACTGAGAGAGCCAACAGGCGGCCTGCAGCCAGCAGCAGAGTCCCCAGAGCCTGGATCCAGGGAGGCAGATACAGCCAGTGGGACAGTAAACCCCACTGATACCCATACAGCCACAGAGGGAGGCAGTGCAGCCCGCTAACCACCCACATGCCAAGAGGTGTCCGAAACCCTGACAGCACCAGACACACAAATTTCAATCTGTTATTTATCTTGAGCTGCACAGCACGTCAACATCAACTTCTTTACAGCGACAGACTCACCGTTTGCCATGATGGCTCGTGTGAGTCGAGGGCTGGTGGCGAAACTGTTCTTCCAGTGGTCTCCTCTGGCATTGTGGTTACACACAAACACACACCACTCCAATGAGGACACCAGCCATCCCCACTGTAACACAGCACATATAGGACATCAGACAAGTAACGATGAACACCATTTTAAATATGTACGAGACACCTGCATGTTTGTACAAAGTGTTCCATCAGAATCACAAGTAGATAAACATGTAACATCTGTACAGCAGGCATGGCGCTAAACCGGGGCTAGGGGGTGCTATAGCCACGTCACAAATCTGCGTAGCCCCAGTTGAGCCTCCTCAAGCATTTTAGTATGTCTTTATTTTTAAATAAAGAAATATGTAAAAGTGAATAACCAGCAATTCTGTTCCCAATCCGATCTCCGGCTGTGTGCTGGTGCCACGTGTGTAGCCTATGACGTGTGTGTGTGTGTGTTTGTGGGCTGGGGGGTGTCTGGGGTGTGTGCTGGCGCACATTAGGATGCTACAACACTTGGTAAGTCACTGATTAACTTATTATAAATATGCCATAGGATATTATTATGTGGTATTAAGTTGGGTAATTTTGTATATTGTGCACCTGTTCTATTATTATGAATTTGCAACTGAAAGGCCTTTTATTTACTTCTTGTTGTTGTCGCATTTTGGATGTATTCTGTTGTTATTAATTGTGGCTGCACGGGCACTGTCCGGTACTGAAGTCTTTGACCTTTGCACGTGAAAGACGTTTTTGTCATTTTTGTCATTGCCTTGTGGTCACTTGTATTAGGCTTATAGCTATTTTGTTGAATATTCTTTGGTCAAATTCAATTAAAAATTACATTTATATCGAATGTGCTGTGTGCTGCTTTTATTGAAAAAAGGAGAACTTCCTTATAAAGTAACTCTGAAGTCATGAAAATCGACTATTTTCTTAGCACCCCACGTATTGCTCAAGCTCCCCCTTAGCACCGGGAGAGAAAAAATACTAGCGCCGGCCATGCTGTACAGACTGGGTTGAGTGGTTCAGTATGCACTCAGATTTGTGTCAATGTAATCAAACAAAACTTCTTAAATTATCACACAAAAATAAGAATTTGAGAGAAAATAAAACTCACTGAAGCAAAAAAAAGTCATCTCAAGAGTAAAACTTGTAACTTGCAAACAAATGATTTGTGTAATCGTGTAAACTATTGGTCTTTTACTTTGTTTATAACATGTCCTTTTGTTTACACTTCCTTCTGCTTCTGTCTCACTGATCAGACGTGGTTACGCTGCCAGCTCTCTCGTTTGTGCTGCCTGACTTTCTGTTTGCAGCTCTGACACAAACCTCTGGCGTGGGCGGGTTTTTTTCAGGGGTGTGTCCCCATTGGCTTCATTGTTATCTGTATATTAACCAAACTGCCCAATAAAAAATGTATTTGAGAAAAACGCCACGGCAATCTCCAGACTCAAGGCATCCAGTGCCAGAGGCAGCAGAGCTACACCAGTACATCACTGAACCCCCTCCATGTTGGACTGTAGGGACATGTTCTTCTCTTTGAGGCTATTAACGTCTAGGTTATGTTCTTTAGCAAAGAGAGTTTGAATTTAGTCTGTCCACAGCACATTCTCCCAGAACGTTGTTCAGATGGGTTTCTACCACGCAGCAGTGGAGTCCTCCTGGGTCTCTGGACCCCCTTTTACCAGTCTATGATGGATACGGTGAGGTGGAACTGTTGTACCTTGTTCTGAAGGTCAGTTTGAATCTGTTTGGCAGTTGATTGAGGTTCCTCCTTCACTATTCAAACCAGCCTTTGCTGCAATATTTTATCACCTTTTCTCTTGTGGCCAAGTCCTGAGTGGTTGGCTATAGTGCCAGTCTTATCAGACTTCTTGATAACACAGTGTACAGTGTACAAAGGAACAGTGAGGTGTGGAGAAATGGACTTATAGCCTGAGACTGGCCTTGCTTTCGTCAGACTTGCTCTGACAATTCTCTGCTTTTCTTTGTTGTCTCCATGTTCAGGGTGCTGCACAAAATAAGATTTGCTTTTATATCAGCTTTGTGTTTTGTTTCACTGCAAAGCAAAAAAATTATTTTTTTTTAAGTAGTTTTATTTTTTTTAAATCCCTAAAAGAATGTCACATTGTTTGAAAAACTCATTTTGGCCACAATTGTAAATATTCATTATGTTTTCTATTTGTTTGTTTTTGTTTTTCCTGCCTTCCAGCGAGCCATTGGTTTCCATCTCCTTTTAGGATTTAAAACGATGATTGAATTTGCAGAGACTAGTTTGTACTCCTATAAAGTCTGTCGTGCACTACCATGACATAAGTGCAGATATGCACTTCTTTATGATGGATTATCTCCTGACACGTTGATTTTCAAACTGTAGTGAAACCAGTGGCTGTCTTGAAGGTAAGCCTCATTCAAAAAATGATTTAACATCATATATAAACATTATGGTTGAGGTTGGATCGGATGATTTGTATTTTAAGGGCTACAGGTATATAGTCCTTTAATCGACTGTAATGGAGTTTGTAGAAAAATGTGTCTACACTCAACAAAGTGAGGTCTTTGTTGAGGAAAAGTATTGTTTTGATGATACCATACACCATATGATACTTGAGTATCAAAAGCATTCCAAAACAATGCCCAGCCCTTGCTAAAGCAACAGAAAACCTGTTGTCTCCATCCTGATGGCAGGGCTCATGATATGAACAGCACCACAAACCCACAGATCCATCCTGACTGCTGTACACAGGGCAGGCTGCTGCTGGTGGACATGGTGGACGTAGGGATTGACTTCTTGGCTAACACTAGGCACCTTTGTACCAGCTGATCATCCTTTAAATGACAGTGACCATTTCCAAGACACTGTATACAATCATTTTGTGTGTAGCTACTGTAAATCTACAAGAGAGCCTCATTTAAAAAAAACAACAACCTTATATGGTAATGATACAGCCTGGTGTGAGCACTTAGTGTGACAGGCTATATACTGTATGTGTTAAAAGCCATTAGACCTCAAACAGCAGGCTCCACAGCATGCCTCTGCCCAGGTTGTCTACCACCACATCCAGCCAGGCCCCAAACCTGGAGGTCTGGTCCAGCCTCCTCGCCAGCCAGCCGTCCACTCCTGCATAGAAAACATCATCACATATTTGAGACAGAATGCTCATGTCCTGCGCGCTCAGTAACTATTCCTCCAGGGTTTCCTCTTTGGGTTTTGAATCTGTCTACTGCTGTGTCTTTTTAAAAAAAATAATCCAGTCTGAAGTTGGTGGAAAAACATCATATGCCAGCAGCATAATAGGCCTTTTTCACAGCAGACATTTTGACTTGTTATAGCAGGAAAAGCATAGGTGTTACTAATAACATCACTGTTCTATTCAAGTGTTCCAGTAAGCCATGACGGTGAGGCAGCATGCACAACACCAGGACCCTGAAACTGAAGCCGCTGCATGGAATTCAGCCATCATTCATGTTATTATTTTCACCTGTGCTTTTCCTACTGTGACACGTCACAGTGTCTCCTGTGTAGACCATTTTTAAGTTATCACAGCAGGTAAAGCAAAATATGACCAGCATCGTTTCAAAACTATCAGCGGAAGTGTAAAGATTCAAGGCCTGTAGTGATGAGAAGTGTCTAGGATTTAGTGGCATCTAGTGGTAAGGTTGCAGATTGCAACCAACTGAATACCCCTGCCCTCACCCCTCCCTTTCCAAGTGTGCAGGAGACCCTGACACCCCACATCTCCGTTCTCCATATGCCTGCTCACCAAAACTTTGCTCTGTGCTCCATCAGAGTAGTTAATGTTCTGGATCTGATCTGGATTGTGATATTAAAGATAATAATGTTGTCGCACCAAGCACAGACACACGGACTTTTAAAAGGGAGCTGTTGTTTGAATAGAGGAGACATTGCTGTTAAATTGATTTTTTAATGTTTAAATATTTCAAATAAAATGTTCACACAAATCACCTCATAACCTGGCGATTTCAACTAACCACGACTGGACAACATGAAAATAGAAACGAATTCAAGCTGCCACTTCAGTGTAAAATCACAAAAGCCCCTCTCTAGAGCCAGTGTCTGTTCTGGGCTACTGTAGAAACATGGCGATGCAACATGGCAGACTCCATGTAAGAGGACCAGCTCCCTATGTAGATATGAAGGGCTCATTCTAAGCTAATGAAAACACAATGATTCTCAGTTTCAGGTGATTATACACTAATGAAAACATAAATATGAATATCATATTCCATTTCTGCCAATATAATCCCTTTAAATCCTACACACTGCACCTTTAAGTAACCCGGTTCGTTTCGTTCACCCGCCACTAGCGAATCGACGCATGAATGACTCTTTTGATTCTGTATTTTAATATTTTAATACCGGCTCAGTGGGTGTGTGCTTTATGCTACTGGGTTAGCTCGCTGAGCCAGAGTCTGTCGCTGAGCAGCGGCTGTCACTCACAAGTTGCCAATTTGTTGTTGTTGTTATTTGGGCTTGCTCCCTATATGTCTCCTGTCTCTCTCCACTATACCTGTCTAATAAAGCAAAAATGTCTTAATGCATGACAGTTGTTTGTCCTGTTGCCCCACCCCCCTTTAGAATTAAAAAGAAAAATGTAAAATTACAAGTTACAGTATTTTTGAAATGGTTGTTCATGAAATGCAAAATAAATACATACATATATTGATCAAGTGGCCTCTCTCTCTCACACTGTGATAGGTAAGGTTGCTTCTTTTGGGCTTGTTTCCACAGACCTGGTCGCTTGTTTCTCTCGCGAGATGCAACGCAAAATCTACATATTTTTAAATAAGCCCAGCCCCACTTAAATAAAAATGACCAAGTGCTGTGTGGCTGACTGGCCTGGGCGAGTGCGCTTCTGGCCCACTGCGGTCGGGTATTACAGCTGTCAGCCTCTCTGTCCCTGTCAATCACCTTCGGTCCGGTGTGTGGGAGGGGGGTTTGGTGGGCCAGTCAGTCAAAAAGTCCAGATCCAATATTCATTCCCAGACTGTCCCTGCGTGTCAGCACCATTCATATCTATACAACCAATGTGTTTATGATTAAATTGTTTACTAGAGCATGAAGTTCTTCATAGATCTAGCCTCTTCATTTTGCTCTCAAAGTGCACCAGATTGATGCATCTAACTTTAAAAAGTACAGAATTTTCTTAAGGGGGAGCATGCACCCGGACCCCCCTATAGTGTCCTAGGTCCACCCACCACAGTCTCACAAAATTGTATTACATTGATGTTGCACTGGTATATTAAAAGGTGTATTAAGCACTCAGTCATACATTGTTTTAAATAAGTGGCCATGATACTAAACTATATCAAACATATATAAAATAATAACAAAAACTCCCTCTTCCCCCTGCAGACAGCTTTTATGTCCCCACCAATGTCCAAATCAAAAATAGCCCTTGTGCACAGCTGTGCATGCATCATACAGGAGCAGGATTTTGGACTCACTTCCGCTTGAGAATCGAGTTAACTAGTTCCTCTTTAAGAGTCGTTCGAAAAGAACGATTCGTTCGCGAGTCTAACATCACTAAAGGCCTGTCGCCACAGGTCAGACAAGGTAAACGGATACTTTACCGTCAAGAGCAATACAGACAGAGTAAAGAGGGACAAAGACGGCCGGTGTCTCATAAGCAGCCCATGCAGCAAACACAAGGCCGATCCTAACGTATCCTGAAAGAGACAAATAGAACGTGTTAGAACAGCCCAGTGCAGGAAGTCATGAATTCAGTGACAGACGGCACCATACGTTACCCTAAGCTAAAGTCTGTTTAAATTGAACTACGACATTTTTATTATCACAGTGATGTCTTTCAGCGTATAAACTAAAACCATAGTTTAGTGACCTCCAACTAATTAACTGTTAAATCGATACTATAATACTCTTAACAGTCTTTAGCTGATGTATGTTTATAGTAGGCCTACTGAGAGTTACCCGGGTTCACAGTTACCATTCCACAGCGAACTGACGCTCCTGAACACAACATGAATAAATACAATTCCTCAAAACTGAACCAAGTGTTTCTCACCAATAATATTCGGCCAGTACAGCAGAACTTCGAGTCCCATCTTCCGTCAGATGAGAGTGCTGCCGCGGAGCCTCATCCCTGTAAACACATGATGCAACCTGCCGTGTAAGCCGAGCTCGAGCTGTCAGAACAGACACACCGCATCAGTCGCATCCAGTCATATTTCCATGCTTCTGTCCCCGTATAACGTCCACGAGCTGGTAAAGTCAGCTAGTGTAGCTGTGAGTGTTCTGTGCTGTCGGCGCTTTCATGTCGCTCACACCGACTAGATGACGTAGGAATCTGACAAAGCTGTCGTAATTTACGCACAGAGCGTCACACCAAACTCCATTCTAAAATCTGGATATTTAACGTCGCGATAAGGAAAGGGGAGACATTTAAAATATACGCTCGGCAGAGGACCTCTAAATGTCAAAACATTTTTAACATTTAAGGATTAATTTTTGGCCCTTTACTGTCCTCGTGGTACATTTTGGTGGAAGAAAATAGAAGAAATAGGGAACAAATGAAACAGTTGAAATGTATTGAAGTTGTCGTCTGTGTTTGGCACATGCCGAAGTCGTGAATATCCCCAAACAAAACCGAAGTGGTCTTGAGTGATGATCTACAAGGAGGGTACCTCGTCTTTAAGCAAGCCAAGAAACTGGGGACATTTTTGAATGCAGTGCGGCCTCATGTGTGCGTATGAATTAAATTGCAAGTGAATACATGATAAAAATCATGTCATAAAATTTGAACGTGCTGTACAAAGTACTTCCCAGCCCCTCGTCTACGTGCCACTGGAGGTCGCTGTAGTGGCTGTGAACTAGCGTCATTTAGCAGAGTAGCCACAAGGTGGTGCCACTCGCACTTCTTTACAACCCACAGTCCGCACACACGCACAGACGTTGACGGCTTGGTGTGATTGCGCATAATGAGTCAAAATGCGTTTTATTAATTTGCACGAAGAAAGGGAAAATACTTTGTGGAGTTATTGAGGTCAAAATAAACCGTGTATGTCTGTCATGTCGGGTGTGTTTACAAGCGTTTGAAGGGGCTGATCAACTGACCTGTAGAGTCAGATCATGTGACAGAATGGAGGCGTCACTGAAAACATTCACCCGTTCACCACATACACACACCACCAGGAACCCATTTCACAATAAACGGATAAGGCGACAAACACTTCTGATCAACTCCGTACATAACGTTTATTTCCTCACATCGCAATGAAATGAGGGGAGCATGGGGGCCAAAGAGTCGAGGATAGGATTCCTGTCGTATGACGAGGCCGTCAAGAGAGGTAAGCCGAAAAGCAACGGGCTAAATCATCCTCAGTTGCGCTAGCTTAGCTAACTGTCAGCTTTTAGGCTAGCCCGGTACATAAGAGGGTCCTGACCACCCGTTGAAACCTAGATGTTTTTGGTTATTGGATAAGGTAGACAGCTGTTAAAAAAACAACACTCGGCCTCTACGGAACTGCAAGGGTCCATTATTCAATTCGGCATAGAAAAATGTCATGAATTTGAAATGTATGTTAAGTTAAACAATAGCTAAGCCTGTATTTTCCGCAGTCGCCTTCCCCCCAAAATACACTACGCTGGGCTGCAGTTGGAAGCGTTTCCCTTTAATTAAAGCTTAAATAAGTTGTAACTAAATGTCGTTGTGTGGATTATGTCCATCCCGAATAGAATTATTCTTCCTAACAATATGGAAATGGTACTTAGTGATAATTCATGAGGCGCGAGCCTTCGCTTATAAGCAAGGTCACGTAAAACTGACAGATTTTTGGACTGTGCTTGGCGTGACGTCCTCTCCATAGCTCCGAACGTGTTGCTTGTGGGGGTAGTGTTGGCTAACCAGGAGGGATGGGCTGGCTTGACAGTATTTGTCAAAACAGTTGTGCAGACAGCTTTGAATGTGTGCTAACTTTTTGGCAGACACTACAGTGTACCACTTAGCCTAGCGCTTATCACCCTAGCTAGCTAACGTTGAGTAACGTTGATGTCTATGCTGCTACTAGCTTGCGTGTCTTCTAACTGTCAGTTGGTTAGCTGGGTCTCTACAGCCAGGTTTCCAGAGGGAAATGCCTCCAGACTGTTTGTTTTAGCCGTCGTCTGGCGGATTTCAAGCCTAGCCATGTGATATGGGCTAACGTTAATCGTCAGTGTTAGTGCCAGGGGACTGTCAGGTTGCTTCTGCTAAACTGTCCACACACGAGTTAGCTAGCTGTGTGGTCAGGACGTTTGGCGGAACAACAAACAGATGTGCTTCATGTTGCTGTCGCTGCGTTTATTCTCTTAGAGTTTAGCTAGCCTGTGGGCATTTTTTTTACACTGGGGGAGCCATTGGTTGATCTCTGATCAACATCAAGGAGGGTCTCCTAGGCCTGTGTATACTGCAGTGTCAATGTATTTCACCTCGTATGGAATCAGAGGCGCCTTTATTAAAGCATTTTGCTGTCAGATCAGATCATATTAAGGAATAAGTCTAGATAGAACAAGCAAAGCACGAAGCTGGATACAGCGGTGTTGTAATTGATGCATAGTGTGAGCGTTGGTGCACTTATATAAGCTGTGGGTGAGCATGTATCAGGAAGCAGGAGATGTTATCCCTGATGGCCTCCTTGTTGCACTTTACTCCCTGGGTTGGCAACAGCTGAACTTTGTCATTCTGGATTCCTGGCTGTGAGAGGCTGTTACACATTCATCCAGGAAAGTGTCATATCTTTCCCAGTGTCCTACAGGGAAGTTAGACTGACCTGCCCCCCCTGCATTCACATTTATCTAAATGATTGAGGTATTTTACTGAAGTGTATGTTATTTTCAGCCAGGATTCTTATTCCATTATTTTCATAAAGGAGCCTGCGTTTGAACAAACCCTGACCTATCATTGCTTTTGTTGCTTTAATGGCATCTTTTCAATATTATCAGCTCCTTGTGTGGTGGTTTGGACATTCCTCAAGCTGATTGCCATTCCCACTCTGATGATCACATGAGACCACACACACACACACACACACACACACACACACACACACACACAAAGGCGGTGGAATTATCCAGCCATCCAGCCTTATCTGACCGGTCACATGGCAGCCCTCCTAATTCTCACAGCAGGCTCGACTGTAGCAATTATGGGGTCAGTTTTCATGGAGGCTCGCTCTAGTAGGACACCAGTAGGATAATGGTCAGGGAGCATCCTGTTGGAAAGGTTAGGCTTTGATGTGGTCCTGTAGTAAACCCAGGATCATTCAGACTACCTTCAAGCCTAATTTTGCAGGGTTGATTGTGCACTCTCTGTTGACTTTGTTTACAGTCTCAAACTGCAACATTTGGTTATTGCTACCATATGTGTAGAGTAAAACTAGTGTTTTTTGTTGTTAGAGGGATATTTGTGCCCACTATAGACTCAAAATAGGTTACCCAAGTGTCTGATGCTCAAATATTTGCAGCACAGCGTCTGCTTAGACTGTTAGACTGAGCATGTTCTTAAATAGAACAAACTTGGATCAGTGCTGCGCGTATTTGTGCATTATGAGTGTAATGAATTCAATTACAATAAAGATTTTAAATGGATAAGCGATGAGAATTTTTTCCCAGTTTGAATTCATATACTGTGGACCATAATCAGAGTGCCTGCTGGAAACGTTGGGTATGTTGAGGTCACCTTACTGCTGCACTGCTTCGAAATACATTTCTGAATTTTATTGTGTGCAGGCGGCAACACGTCTGTGCCACAATGAGGAAGAGTAAAGTTAACCAATTAGAGCAGAGATCTACCAGACTTATGGTGTAATGAGCTAAAACAAGAGGTGGACAGTCCACTACACCAGCATTTTCCCAAAGAGTGTGTTAAATGACAGGATGATTTAGCTTTTATTTGAATGGGCAAGAAACTGTACCCGTTGATCATTGGTATGCAAAATTAGCATTTGTGATAAAATTAATTTAAAAAGAAGTCAAAGGCATACACTTACATACATAATTTAAAGAGAAAAGTCATCTGAAGTCCAAATATTGAATCAGCTGGGTCGCCCACAAGGGTAATGGGAGTGTAGCGTTGGAGGTTGAGCGGTGTCAAACTTGTTAGTAATAAATAAATAATAAGTCCAGTTTTTGATTTTGGCTCAGTTCTGGGGTGGTGTTTGTTCCTGGTTGAATGGCAAAGTCTTGAAATGCTAGACGTTTTAATTTCATAGCCCTGGGCAGGCGATTATGCTCATTGTGACCTTCAGTGTACAAAAGTCATAGAAAAAACATTTGGTCCTGAACGAAGATGAAGCATTTATAAGCTCTGTGGTGTTGTGAAATCATCTAGAAGGCCAGTTTGATTCTGTGTTGAGTAACATTAAGGTTAATGTTTAAAGTAATGCCCTTTAAATGCCAATTTACAGTGGAGAATTGCCAAGGAAGAATACTTCCAGAAGTAATGACTGTATATTGGTGCAACAGATAATGCCTGATAATGTTCAATTACCAGAACTCCTGTCTGTCCTTGCCAGAGGTGTTGACTCGCCTCTGTGGTAATCATGAAGCCATGGATTGTGGAGCAGTTGTATTGCATTGCATTATGTTGTAATACCTGGCAGTATTAACCCCCCC
>NTHP01000289.1:337073-354606 GCA_003416845.1 Oplegnathus fasciatus | reverse complement strand
TCTAATACTCTTTGGTGTGAGAAATGAAACAAAACAACACACAGATACAACATTTCTGACGATACCCAGTCTTAATTGTAATACAAATACTGAGCAGTTCAAAGAGCCTACTCCACAAGCTACAGTATGACCGTGGTATAGCAAACTGTATGTGAAGTAAATCTATGAGAGAGAAGGTTTTTACTGCAGACAATGTAGCATTAGAGAG
The DNA here is from genome assembly GCA_003416845.1 of Oplegnathus fasciatus. Taxonomy (NCBI): domain Eukaryota; kingdom Metazoa; phylum Chordata; class Actinopteri; order Centrarchiformes; family Oplegnathidae; genus Oplegnathus; species Oplegnathus fasciatus. Next base: position 354,398 of record NTHP01000289.1, on the reverse strand, counting down.
GAGGAAGGAGATGATTTGGCTCTGGAGTGTCTCTACAGAAGATTTCATGCTTCTTGTCTTGTGAATACAGTCAGCTCCCACCTTACAAGACACACAACGGTGCTCTATTCTCTCATGCTGGGGCTTTGTGCACTCTGCTGATCCACGTGTATGATTGGCTGCCTGCAGGGTTGCTAAAGCCTGTGATTCAGCACTTTGACACTAATCAGCTCTGCACTCCATTTGGGATTATGCTGCCTGCTCATTGATGAGTTCAACTCAGAATACATATTTGGTATGGTCTTAGCAACACCCTGCTGTGAGAAGGTGGGCACCCTGCTGTTCTGGGACACATTGCCCATTGTGCTACTGTGGGCAATTTTTGAGAATTTAACCAGAGCAGGAGAGTGATGCTCTCTTTTGCAGAAATCCCTGCTCCTCACTCGCACAGTTACACACATTAACACCTGGAAGCTGCCCAGGACAACCAGAGGTTCATCCGTAGGCCACTGATGCAGTCGGGGGAGTTAAGGGCTTTGCTCAAGGGCACCCCTGTGGTGGTGAGGAGGGAGGGACAAGTGCTGCTCTTTCACTATCCCCACCCCTCACATTTTCCCGTTCCATCAGGATGAATATTGTGTGCCCTACAAAGAGATGTCCCATACAAGTGTACTACTGTCATTTTGTTGTTCTTCCAGCAAGTTGCCCTGTTTCTAATTGTTGAGAATGCCCTGAGATGAGCTATTATGTAGCTGTACCAATGTGTTTCTGTCCCCTGGCTGAGTGTATCCTTGTTTGTTTGTCAATGGGAAATCCATCTACATAGTTAGGTAGTTTAAAGCCTCCGGGGACAGTGCTGGGCTGTGAGGCATTTTGCCATAGTGGCCACAGTTGGTATGGCAGGTGAGCCCTAAAATAGCCCTAAAATACTTTTCCCATACACATTTATTACAAAAGAAACAGCCGTAAAATCACAAATACAGTACAAGAGATCCAATAAAATTCGCAAAGTCTAGAAGAGCCGTATCAGTAAATTATTTTCGTGCCATGTGTGCAGGTAGCCAGCAAAAAGTAAGCTGGGTCAGCTAGAGGAAGTCTTAACCGCCGAAACCCAAAGAAGCATCAAAACTGTTTCTGGTGTATGTGCCCAATAAGAAACTTTCATTGGAATGTGTGGGGCACCATCTTGGAATATGTAGTTCTGTTAATATACCCATGGATGGTTCAGGGTGTCTATGATTGTACTCTCACCCCTTCCTCAAGATGCATTATGTCTTGTGGTCGCACAGGATTGTAGTTTGAGGCTATTTTTTGTGGAATAGTCGAGCTGATCTTCCTTTGAATTTTACCTCGTCGATTGTAAATAGCAAGTGAAAAGCAGTTTGGATGAAATTTAGACAACCTCTCTTCATATCCAGGAAACAAATACTGAACTTCAAACGTAGCTTTAAACCAACAGCAGTATTTTAGAGGCATGGTCCATATACAAACTTTTGCTAAAATAAACAAAGTGACAGTTTTTTTTTTAACTCAAAGCAACTTACATCGTTGGCTGACAAACGGTTCCTTTGTTGTAACGGAGCGCAGTGGGGCATTTTTGCCAGCTGCTGTACCTGGAGCACAGTGTGTTACGATAAACGAAGGACTGGACGTAGATGGGGCCTTATATAACCGCTATCTTCCATTTTGAAAAAAAGACCTTATTCCATTCTTGTCTTGTGAATTATCTCAGGACATCCCGAGATGATGCGTTGTCATTTACTAATTAGTTTTTCTCCTCAGTCCTCCGCTTATCTGAAGGAATTAGAAAAGCTCATCAACAACAAAATTGTACCAGAAAAGCAGGGTACATTTACCAGTGGTGTTCTTTTCATTTTTTCAGGGTAGATTTTTTTTTGCCTTTTAAGTCTACTGCATTGCAAGTCTGCCTCCATATACCAACAACATATATCCTCAGTACCAACTGGTTTGTGTCGGCCTCTGCTTTGCTTGTGTGAAAACGTTCTTTTGACTTTGACTCTGACTTTTCTAATTTGTTTTTTATGAGTCCTTTTTTCTGCCAGGGAGCCATTTTCAGACGCAACAGTCATTCCCTGTAATTCAATTCCCTCTCTGAAGCCATGTGAGCAATACCTCCTTTTCCTATTTATGCAAGTGTTTAATAAGAACATAACCGTTCTCATCTGTATTCTGTTGGAGTTCAGCTTTGGAAAGAGCTGTTTTTATTACTGATTTTTAATGAGCCCATAGAGAAACAAAGGAAATAAGTCACCTAGAACATGATGATTAATGTGTATGACTTTGGGAATGCATTATTTGTTTGTTTTTTACACCATAAATCGGCTTTAATGCCTGGTCAGTCACTGGGACTGGCCAGTCTGTGGACCTGTAGTCACCAACATGTCTTACCAAATTCAAAAACAAATGCAAAAATACAAAAACATCTGTTAATTTAATTATCCAATCGTAGGTATAGTTTGACATTTTGGGAAATATGCTTATTTGCTTTCTTGCCGAGATTTGGACAAGAAGATCTCTACCACTCTCATGCTTGTATGTTAGATATGATATGAATCTACAGCCAGCAGGTTAGCTTAGCTTAGCATAAAGACTGGAAACGAGGGGAAACAGCTAGCCTGGCTGTATCCAAAGTTATCCACCTACCATCACCTCCAAAGCTCACTAAGTAACACAGTGTTTCCCACACTGTTACAGTTTACATTGGTTTATTTGTGGCGGCCCGCCACAATATCAACTTTGATCGCCACGTATTGATTTTCTATTTTTTTTTTTTTACCTCCTTGCCACACTCTCACGCTCTCACAAACACGTTGTCAACGGACCTGTCCGTGAACAGCCCCTCCTCTCCGTACACATTCTGAATCAAAACTATGGCATTTAATTAGTCTCAAAACCTGCGCACATAAATAAAAGAGGCGCGTGCACGTGATACGACTTAACGCTCGTCAAGTTGACTTTTGAGACTGTGGAGGTGGGGCTGGAATAGGAATAGGTTATAACTTACCATCAGCTACCACCACAAATAGAATCTAATTCTGTGGGAAACACTGAACAGGTTATATCTCGTTTGTTTATTCACAAAAATGTGTAAAAATGATGCATGGTTATGTAAGGGGTTATGTGCGGGACTATTTCCTTGCTTGGTGTAATGACTTCCTGGAGTCTTGTTGTCACTGTGAGGTTGCCAGGCAACTAGCAGAAACTCTAGGACTCCAGGAAGTCACTGAAATAGCCCTGCACATATCCCCATAAAACCACAACTTTGCATTTTTACACTTCAGTTTTGAACTGCTTCCTTCCAAAATGTTGAACTAGACCTTTAGTGCGGTTACAGTGCATGTGGCCAGCAGTTCTTTGGGTCACGTTGTTTGTACATTAGGCAGTAAAGAAGGTAAGGATGAAGAGTTTGTAGAAGGCTTCTGTCTCTGCTAGAGAAATGGCTCATACAGCTCAACTGTATGGGTGGTTAAAGGTTACTGTGGAGAGAAAAAAGGTCACTAGGTCTGATTTGAAGGGGCAAAGGATCTGTGTGTGTGTGTGTGTGTGTGTGTGTGTGTGTGACGTACACATTCTTTGATGCTGCTGTCTGTGTTTAGTGGTCCTAAATACAGGGTTTATTCAGTATTAATATTTCCACAGCGGATGTATCAAGACATTACTATTCATTATTCATTATATTTGTGTATATCTGAGCAATGTGATTGACTGTGACTGTTGTACACATGGGTTACATTCAGTTCTGCTGTTATTTGGACTAGAAGTCAACCGATAGGAGGGGGAACAGCACATCGCCCATTGTAAATAAAACATATTCCAACGATGTACATCAGCCGATTAATCGGCTCTTTCCTGCTCCAAACTATCGTTATTATATCGGCCTTTAAAAATCCACTATCGGTCGACCTCTAATTTGGACTATTTGAGATGAAGGTGTTTTTGCATGTCCACTGCATTACATGTGTAACTAATTTAACTACCTGTTACAACAACAGCAGTCATTACTTTCACTACTCATTCATTATCTCTTATTTATTTTCTCTTGCTTTGTTAAAGTCAGCAGTGCGGAAAGAGGCAAGAATTTCAATCCAGTTACATGTAGCCTACGTAATGATTTTCCCCTCAGTAGCCTAGAACTACTTTTGGCTGCTCTCCTCACCTTTGAAGTCAAATTATACGGTCTTTGTTTTACAGCAAGTTTGGTCTGTGGATGAAGTTTGGTTTTTTTTGCTCTGCCGAGGTTTGTGTTTGGGCATAATTACGACTTTACAACAGTATGGCCATCCCTGCAAACAAATTACTTCAACCATTATTTTGTAGTTGGATGTGAAATTAATAAAATTATGATTCAAGACTCTATTTGGGTTGGAGAATAATAGAGTTTTGGAGTAATTCAGGTTCAAATCTGATATGTACTTATTTGAATGTAATTAATTGAATATAGAAAATTTATGAAGTACCAAGTAAAAACTTGATTATTGATTTCCTCTACGTAAACCATAAAGGAGAAGTAGTACTAGTACTTTCAAATGCTGAGACAACTGTAAGGGTGGACTGCTCAGTATTAGTATGTTCCTGCTGTAGTTTTGATATTTGGTGTATTTTGTATTTATAACTTTAAACATTTACAGTTGCAGTTCATTACATTGTACTTTGTACCAGAAGAAGTAGATTGCTGTAATGTGTTGCCACCCAAGGTGCTGCACATTGCTGTATGTGTGTGTGTGGGAGGTGTGCATGTCTGTACCAGCTGGGTAGGCTTCAAGTTTAAACCTGAGGCCATATGGACTCTATTGCCCTCTACAGGCTGGTGGTAAAAGAGTTTAGAACCAAATACACAGTGCATTCAGAAACTATTCAAACTTTTCCCTCATCAATCTACACTCAATACACCATAATGACAAAGGGTTTTATCATAACACTGCAACATAACAAAATGTGAAAAAGTGAAGTGGTCTGAATACTTTGTGAATGTACTGTAACTGACCTTCAAAATAAAAGGCCAATGCATTGTTCCCACAGTTACAGCACCAGTACAGTACCTCCAGGGGTGGTGGTCATGATTAATTGATGATCAGTTAATCATCATTGACACAAGAACATACAAACTGACAATGTACAAAGTTGGCACGGCTGTATTTTTGCACCAGTTCCATTCATGCCGATGTTCTCAGCAGCTGAATTGCCATACAGGTGGGATAAGTGTACCGTGACCAACTGGAATCAGAGCCCATGATGCCGCACGGCATGTGTGGTTTTTCATATGACAGGAACAGCACAATAACATGTTGCTTACCTTGATAATATTGTGTTGTTGTTGTGCCATGGAAAGCTTAAATTGTGAAGCATTGACAGGAAAATGTTGTTTGGATTACCAGACACTTAACTGCAGGTCAGGGTGGAGCAAAACTGTCAGCTAGCAGTAATGTGACCTGATTGTTGATGGAGAGTTGCGGTTGCTTGGGTGAAATAAGAGAAAGGACAAAAGTGGTGATAATGGTAATGACCTCGCAGCAGGTATCATACAGTATTACTGCAGTATTGTGGTAATGTGGTAACATTTCCAGCACCACTGACACAAGTTTTAAAGAGAAATCATGTAAATTGTACTCACATGTCAGTGAGTGGTTTTATAAGTTACATTGCCACATTCAGGGTAGGATGCTGTAACAAAGCTAAAGTATTTCTTACTCTTCAGCTGGGATGTAGTCTACCCCTTTTATCTCAAACTGTCAGCCATTTTCTAACATGCAATCTGTATTATATGGTAATTATATGGTAATGGTAAAGTAATTAATATCTAATATTAGTCTGTTGATTTTCTTGACCGTCGTTTAATCTATAAAATGTCCAAAAAAAAATTGCTCAAGTCCAAATTTCAGTCCTAAAATTGCTTGTTTTGTCACATCAACAGTCCAAAATCCCAAATGTATTCTATTTATATTTACAGTACATGAAACAGTAGAGCAGCTGAGCCATTTTATTAATGTTAGGTCAGTGGATTGATTTATGGAGTTCTAGTGGTTCCAGCCCTAATCCCCATCTCCCCTGGCCCTGAGTGGTAGTAGTGTGCAGCTGTATCTGGAAAGCTCCACCAGTGTTTGATCTGGATGTAGTGACAATATAGCTGCATGTGTTTCATTGCAGCAGCAGAGCAAGCAAGGTAATTGTTGCCATTGGGACTCCATCCTGGTATCACACACACACACACACACACACACACACACTGTGACACAGCTTTGACCTGAAGTGTAAGCCTTTATCAGAGCGCAGCAGAGGACAATAGGATGTGCGTTATATGAAGTGCTGCGTGGCTGATGCTGCTGATGGTTACGGCTCTGTGCTAGCACATGGGAAGACCCTGAACTGTGTGTGTGTGTGTGTGCTGAAGTGAATGTGTGTGTTTAACTGATGTTATTGCTGTTGCAGCCAGGAGCAGAACAGCACTGAGGTGTTGGACATATTCACGTTTCTAATACTGTGTCTCCACTCTGTGAGCATAATACACATCAGTACATTTTACATAGTTTTGATGGATTAAAGGGACAGTCCAACATTTTGTGCAGACCACTTGCTTGCTGTCACACCCAAAAAGATGGATATTTGTTTGATCTCTGTGTGGCCAGCACAGGGGTAGGTCTGGCTCGTTTTTAGCCTATTTTAGCAACACTGAAGGCAACAAACAATCACGTATTTCTACTTCCAGCTGTCAAAGAGCAACATTAGCATTTAATTGAAATTGTCTTTCTGGCAGCCAATATGAATGTAAATCCAATATTCAGCGGTTTTGGTCTCCACCATCTCTTGAGGAAAAATATCTGACTCTGTAGCTGCTAAATCTATCTCTATCTATTTTCCCCAGCTAGTCTCTTAACTTTGCCTGTCTGCTGTTTGGTGCTGGACAGGAAGTGTACAGTGGGTTTATCAGAGTTTTTTCACTGAAAACAGCTGCCTGCTCCAGCTGGAAACGAGGTTGATGAGAGTGGAGTTTTTGGTACAGTGAGGTAAAAGAGTCTAAAAAGCTCCACGGAGCTGAGGAGCTGGGTGATAGTTTGCTATGGAGGGATCCCTTTCACGTAAAAGTCATTTGATCCATTGCTAATACAAAAACGTTGATGAGTGGAGCTTTAAACTAGCATTGTAGACAGTAAGGGGTATCATAATCATAGTCTGTGCTCAGATTTTAGTATTAAAACTGAACTCTAACAGAATCCTTGTTGCTGCTCAGATTGTTTAAGAGCTCCCTCTGAGAGTGGAGCCATTTCTGCCTCGTCTAACTTTATCACTGCTATAAATGGTCACCTCTTCTAATATGATTGGCTGTTAATGGCTGATTGGCCAACTGTTATGGGCTGACATATTATGACCATCCATATTATTCATTATTGCTTTTTTATTGTTCACATATCAGCTTAGTGTCAGCTCTGTGGGGAATAAATGAAATTCTGGTGACTTGTTGATCATTTGGCCGCGGTGTGGACACATGGAAGCTGCAAACCGTGTCTCACTCATTAGTCAGCTGTCGCCACGGTAATGTCGAGGTGTTGATGGCTGAAATTGTTCAGTACAAGGCCCTGGTTCGTGGTCATCAACTGTAGCTCAGCGGACGATGTTTGTGTGTGTGTGTGTCTAAACACGTAAAAATGTAAGATGTGAATATGTGTGCAAGGCTTGTTTGTCAAAACAGTGACATCGTTTATTCTTGTCTATTCGAGGCAGCATTCTGTCAGACTATTTTTGTGTTGTTTCACCCAAAGCACAAAAAACAAAACATTTTTCCTCTTTCTCTTATCTAATGCAGTGTTGCATATGCTTTTGTGGGGGTTTTTTGAGTCTTCTGCTAACAGAGAGTTTACAGAAACGCAGCATAGCAAGTTGGCTCATAATCACTTCTCTTTTCCTGTCTTTCTCTCTCTAGTCACCGATGTGGAATTGAAGCGGCTGAAAGATGCCTTCAAGAGAACCAGCGGCCTCACCTATTATATGACCCAGCAGTGCTTCTACAGGGAAGTGCTGGGAGATGGAGTTCCCCATAAAGTTGCAGAGGTAAGCCATTGAACATAATGGTTACTCTGTGGTACAGTTACAGTGAAGTGCTGAATGCTGTGCAGGTAGCCACCAAAATAGATTAGGTTAGAAGAGCATCCAGTGTCCCTTGAGATACAGATGGCTGACCCTTTGTAAAGGAGGTGAGAGATGATGAAGTCCCAAAAGTAGTCCTAAGTAGCCCTTAACTTAAGGCTAATTGGAGAAGACTTTGGTGGTTTCGTTGAGTGTGTTGTGGGACATTGGGATCAATATTGGCCTGGATAGCATTACAGCCACGGGTTCCTAGCAGGGGGTATAGTGAGAAGGTGATCACTGGACTCGGCCACAGCAGACTTTTTTGCCTGTAGCTCTCCTGTGTCCTCCTCCACTAATTAAATGCCATACATCCAGAGAAGGGATCCTGCACAGGTACTGTAGGTGGATCTGTAATAACCTGAAAAGAATTGATAATACCTGTTTTTTAACTGCAGTCTTCCTCTGATAGTCTTACCCAGTACAAAGTCCAACTCTGCATACCACTAGAAGACTTAAAGGTCCCATTAAAAGGTGTCATTATGTCCTTAATGTTATGTACTTCCTGTTTAAAGAGCATGATGGGACATTAGACAGCAAGGGATCAATCTTAAACCACTGTAGGAATAGCCCACTATGCCTTGGACTGAATCTAGGTCCTTGTAAACTGCATCAAAATTAATATTTATATCACAGTTTGAATTCTGTTATTGTGAAAATGCAAATAGGAATAAATACGCTACCTGAAATTGCTGCTTTGAATACATTTATATCCATCCATGGTGGAAGGTGTTCAAGCTCTGAATTAAAGCAGGTTTTTTGTCACTTATCAAGCAGCTAAAATACAGCTGGTGCTGTAAGTGTCTGACTTAAAACTTCAGCGTGGTGCAGACCATATTGGATAAAACAATATGACAATATGTAATTCCTACATTTCCATCATGCACAGCTCTGGTCTGAATTCATAGAACTGCAGTTACATAGATACCTGTCTCACACATCCCCATCAGATTGAAACTGACTGAGCTGTTTGCCTTCACTTTTCCCAGCTTGTTAATCTTAAGTTGCACAGTTGAGAGCTGATTTTCCTGGGATTTAGAAATTGAGTCCCGTAGTACTGCACATACTACTGTACAGCATGATGAGTTAAGAGTATAAATGTTTTATGAAATGCCTCAACAAAACCCAGAGATATTCAGGTGTACAGATGCTCAAAAATAGGAATATTTATTGAATTTTGATGAGTTTAAAGATCTCCTCCAGACACATTTTAAGACATATGAAAATACTTTGAATAATAGTTTGTGTCTGATTGTGTCCTTTCTTAAAATACATGTACTCCTCCAGTTCCTATGAACGTGCAAATATTGGTAATTTAAAAAGTTTAACTGCTGGACACAAGAGGTCTCCTACTTCATTGAAAGTCCATTCTATGTGTATGTGTATGTACACTGGAGGTTTCCACATCACACATAGATTCATACTTCATACTAGTGATGTCACAAAAGCATCTCATATGTCCAGATGTTAAACTGAGACTTGAGCTCAGAGAAACTTCCTTCCTTCAGCAGATGAGTGTGAAAACATCCTTCTAGTGTTAAACTCTGCACATGCATCATTCTGCAGAGTGAAGTTCAAACATCACAGTGAAGGAAAAACAAGCAAAACACTGTTTTGACTGTAGGGGGACTTTGTGTTTCCTAACTTTGCCTCTGGAAAAGAAGGCAAAATTGACTATTTAATTAGTATTTATTCTGATTTCTCCAGTATCACACATGTTTTGTCAGTCATTTATGAATTTTGTGGCCGTGTGGGTTGGGAATAGTTGTATCTAGGACACAAGATCAAAAGCTTCATTCATTTGTAAAATGTGACGCATAACAATTTTTCTCCGACATGTCATGCTGCTCTGGTTAATTGCCGCAAAGTGCATATACAATGTCGGCGATCAATCATTGTCACCTGCTGAGCCGATCAGACCGATCTTAGTTACTAGTAGAATAGTAGAGTTACAGGTAGAGATGTCCTGAGCTGATTCTAAAGATTGGTGTTGGATCGGCATCAGCTAAAATAAAGCAAATCAGAATCCGATCCTTTCTTTACTCTGCTCTGCTCCACTTCAGCCTGCTGGTGTTGCAGTGCTGCTCTACTGTACGACAGCTGGCCTTCACACTGTGAGCATCCGCTGCATATCCAAGTGAAATTTAGAGTGTATGAAAGTGAAAAATGATTTGGATGCACTGGTGAGTGACTTTGAGTTCAGACACTGAAGTTGACAAATACACTGATTTCCTAAACTCAGAATGATTATTGCTAATTATCACTAATTATCCACAGTCATATCAGCTGTCACTAATTAATGTTAATTCTGTGAGTAGCTCGATAACAGGGCAAAATTAAACTTGCGTGTTGTCAATTTGTGTGTCTGTACTCCAGAGATCTTTTGTTAGGCAGGAACCTCCACTCTGTAACACCACTGTACAATCAGAGTGGGCTGTGTCTGTAGTTCCAACTTGATCTTCTCTCCCCAATATTAAAGGACTTGGATTGGGATCGAGGCCAAAAACACTTGATCGGGACATTCTTAGTTAGTAGATGACAGTGTAAACTGTCACTGTCACTCATTAATTATGTGGGATTTGCTGTGTTAGTTAGCATGTCTACTCTTTTTTTCATGTAGGTTAATGTTATATTTCATAAAAGTGTAATAGTGTCTTCTGACTTTTGTTGAGGAGAGCTGGATTTCAAGGCAGTGCATGTCTGCTGTAGTAGGCTGTGGGAAACCCTGCATACATACTGTAGCACTTGTTGGTTACTTCCGTTAACCCATCAAAACACATACAGCAGCAGAAAAATTAGTTCACTATAGCTGCAGGCCATGATGCAACCAGGGCTTCTTACAGCACTCAGTTCCCCAGAATACATTACCAACACATACCTTGTCTTGTGTGTGTGTGTGTTTGTGTGTGTGTGAATGGGTGAATGAAAGAGTTTTGTCAGTTAAGGTAGAAAAGCCCAATATAAATGCGGTCCATTTACCATTCATTGAACACTACATCATGTGTCGTCTCTCTCCTTTCTCTCAGCATCTCTCCTTCTACTTCTCCTTTGTCACCATGGCAGCAGTTACTGCGGTGACAGCGGTCCAGATCTAAGGTTACTGCTGGTCTCTTCAAACAGGAACGTGGCCGCTTCGCATTCTGACAGTTCAAAGAAATCCCGAGCCTAATCAGTCAGTCAAGGAACAGACATGTTGTTCTGAATGTGCAGAAATCTCAGGAACAGTTCGAATCTCAGTTCAAAAACCAAGCCTCTCCTGTGTTTAAACACATCTTTCTTTTGATTGTTTGTGTTCATGGTGATGGTGTACAGATTCAGTGATCCTCAACACAGAGCGTACATAATCTTCACTACTCACTCAACAACACCTCGTGGAATATTTGCTCAGTCTCAACAAAAACTGAACATCGTGAGCTTCTCCAAACTGGATTTCAGGGTTAGGAGGGTAGGGTTATTGTATTGAAAGCAGGCCTAAATTGCAGGTCTAACAGAGTTACACAGATGCCATTGCACCTAATTACAAGTTGTATAACATCAGTCTTTCATAACTGTTATGAGAAATCCCATAAGATCCAGTCAGCATCATGTCAAAACCAAAACCACATCCCCTGTTTCCGAGACAGCGGCACCAGGGCCCGCCGGTCCAAATTTGCTTATTTCAGGTTTTTTGTAATGATTTACAAGATCAACAAAATACAGAAAAGTTGCTTGGCCCAGGATGTACCATGAATGAGACAAAAAAATGCAGATCTCATGACAAACAGAGCCCCAAAACAGACTGCCGTGCTTCAGGCTCCAGACGGGAGACAAATTAAAGGTAATAAATGAATAGATTAACATAATGAATGCAGATGATTTCATACTGGGCTGAATGGTTGATGAAAATGATGTGAATGGCCTTCACAGTCACCAGAGTTCCACACACTGGGAGAATCTATGACAAGAAGCAGTGAAGCTGTTCTAGAGGCTCATGGTGGACCAACACTTTACCAAGACACTTGATTTTTCCTTCAAGTTGTCCCATTGATACAGTATACGCAAACTGGGGGCCTGCTACATGAAAGCAAACCTTTCATAACAGGTTAGACAGAGGTGCAAATGTGTGACTTACTGTTTGGGGTTCAGTATAAAAAAGCAGCCTCTCTGTAGCAGCGTTAATAATAGCTACTGACCTTTTTGCAACTTGAAAGCAGCATGTGTAGTTTCCTAATGTAATTTCGTACGAACACGATGGAATACAATTAATGTTTTAAAATGGCTTCATAATTTTTTTTCAGTTACACTCTATGGGCGATGGCTGTAAATGTCCTCAAAGCATTGGACGTGGAGACAGACTAGTAGCAATACATGACTTAGGCTAGGTGACTTCCAAAGGGTTTTTTTCTGGATTTCTGGGTGGATGCTGCAGTCAGTTAAAAAAAAAACATATATACTTATTTAATATGCTAAAATGAAAATGCATGTTGTTCACAGAAACATTTTTCTCATCCTAAGTGACATAGACTGTAGCCAGATTCATGATATAAATATAAAATTGTCAGTCAAAACAACCCTTTTGTGCGTCTTTGTGACTTTGACTTTGAGACAGATGTCATGCTGTCATCTCACCAGGGAAGTAAACACACTGTCAGGCAGACTGACGAGGAGTATGGCTCTGTAAAGTACATGAGTGGCATCTATTTGTCTGTCATCCTTATGAAATGTTATTTCTCACACAAATGTCTTACACTGCACGAATGTGGTTTGGAAAAATCAAGCAAATAAGGAACATACACGTATAAAACATATAGTGGTTGAGTTTACTGTTTCTCTGTTTAGTTAAAGAGATTCACCAGTGATTTGCATCTGCATCTGAGGCAGCCCCCTCGCTCTGACATCTCTCCATGCATTAATGCATGTGTGTAGGTCCTATTTGTGCAGGTGTGTATTTTGGGCCTGTGTGTAAAAACACCAAAGTGAAAAAATTGGATTAATAAAGTATGTCTTCTTCTTCTTCTTCTTCTTCTTCTTCTTCTTCTTCTTCTTCTTCTTCTTCTTCTTATTTTGTATCACTCAATATTGCATTTTTTTAATTAAAGAATAGAAATGACCGGGCTACAATGAATTTAGCTGAATGTTTATTTCAAGAAAAATAGATATACTGTTTCATGATGCCTGTGATTCTACGAGGCTGTAGTCAATGCAGTCATCAGGGCTGTAGTGTTGGCTGACAAGATGTCTCTGAATGAATCATTAAGCCCTTGTGGGTTTACTACAGTCATGCACTGTGGATAGAAATAAATGAAAATCTTAGTTAACACAGTTTTGGAAATTGACAGGCTCTGTGTACATATTGTTACATTTTAATAAATAGATCAATGGGAAATCCATATATGTATACATAATCTGAATTTGTTGATACTTTGATGTACAGAAGATGATCAGAATGAAGCAGACGGGGGAAGTTTGGAGGTGGATTTAGAACTTTGCACACTATGACACACTTTGACTTCCTTTTTTTTAACCACAAGTGAAGCTCCTGTGCTGTGTGTGTGACCCACTGACATGGACACACTTAATTTGCTCACTGACTGCAGAGTCAGCTCTGCACGGCTCACACACATGATGAGCCTTCATGTGTTTGCACACACTGCTCTGTAACCTTCTCCTGAGTGCAGCTTTGCAAAATAAAAACAGCATCCCCCAAGCATGGACCTCTAACTCAGGAGAAAGAGCTGAGCTGATCTGGATTTTTGAAACCTCTGAGAATAATTTTGTACTGATGAACACTCACTGGCGCTGGAAACGAGCTCCACGATGATTCTAAGACCAGTATCAGAAACAGATACATTAGTCTTATCCTGTATTTTTACCAGAAAGAAATTCATTATTACATTTCAACAAATGCTGCATCAAGGAATGATGCAGTGAAATGTATGGAGCATGGAAATATTGCAAATCACACAGTACGATATGTGTCTTAACCGCTAGACCACCACGACACCTCAGCACCTGTGATTTTCTAGAGGGACAATTTGAACGTTTCATTGAGGTTAATTTCTTTCCACCGTGTTGTCAGGATAAAGATATTTGGGGCATCCTGGTTGCTAGCGTTCTAAGATGTATACCAACAGTAACATCCCCTGTTCAAGTCTGGAGAAGGACCTTTGTTGCATGTCATCCATCCCCCTTCTGTCTCTCCCAATCTTTTCTGTGTGGTTCTTCACTAAATGCTACTGAAGAACAGCTTAAATGCCCCAAAACAGATCTTTAAAAAAAAAAGATAAAATTTCAGTAACATCTGTCACTGATATAAGAACCTGAGCGTGCCCACTGTGTGAGTATCCCTAAGTGTATGATCTGCTGCTGTTTTTAATTTAGTAAAAGACCACAATGAAATACTGACGAAATGAAGATAAGTTACGGTTCCTCTGTTGAACTCTCTATCTTTCCTAAAACAATTCCCATCCTTAATTTCAGCCACTGTAGGTGTCTAATGGGCAAATGTTTCTTTGTGTGTGGGTTGAGAGGAGAAATAAAGACACAAAGAGATGATGCTGGAGTCAAAACATGATTTTTGAACAAGCATGCGTTCCCACAAACGAAGCAATCTTGTAATGTGATACCCCGTGTCATAACTCATCTGCCAGTGTGCCCACTGTTCTGCCGTGGAAGTGTAAATTATGTTTGGGAAATAGGACGTGTCCTCACATAGTCAGCACATTGCTTCATAATGGGCTTCACGTTATTTCAGCTATTGCACAAAGGTTGTCTTAATTGCCGGGCCGCTTTATTGGATTGTAGTTCTTTTTACAGTTGTTAATGATGTTGCATGAGCCCATTTTATTGCCTGTGAAACACAATTACATGGACATGGAAATGAGAAAATGCTGTCATCAGAGTCACTGGTGACAGCTGATGACTTTGGTAAAATCTGTTCTGAGATGAAAGGCTCATCACGCACCCCCTCATTTGCAGAGTTTCCCTGTTGTCAGCTCTGAAGTGAATGAATGGACTTCTGCTGACTTGTTGGTCACGTTGCAGACAGTGTGGACACAAGGTGGTTATGAAGTCGTCCATTTTTTTCACAATGTCCTGTGTGTTTTATGTGTTTTTAGGTGATCTACACCTCATTTGGAGGCTCGTCTAAAGGGCTGCACTTCAACAATCTGATCGTGGGCCTGGTGCTTCTGACCAGAGGACGCGATGAGGAGAAGGCAAAGTGTACGTTGTTTTTCATGAGTTAACAGTGAGTCGGTGTTGATGCTGTTCTGTTGGTTTCATGTTCTCTTAAATGTCAAATCTGTCACAGTGTATAGATGTTTCTTTAAAATGTCTTGAAAAAAAGAATCTGACTTGAACCAAATTAATCATTCAGTGTCTGAAAAACACATCCGGCCATAAACTGCAAATAACACACTGTATATCATCTTATCCTATATCATCTTACAGCAAATAGTCAGTCCTCCTCAGTGTCAACTAATGTCCTATTAGTCCTGTTGCATGGTTTTATCTAAAGATCCGATAACCATACTGCCATGACAGAGATTTTAAACCACATATACGCTAATCAAAAATCTGGTTACCCATAAGTCATTTGAAACATTGCCATGTCCACATCACACAGCAAGTTACAGTAACTGGTTTAGTGCTCTTTGTCTGACTTGTGAGTGTTTTTAAAAGGGTCTCTGCACACTTGCACCACTCCGTTTTTGACCCAGGTTTTAGACATGGCTGTCTGAGCTGACGTAGATCTATCTAATTCATTGTTGCTCTGTCCACCAGGAGCAGACAGTGTTTTTAGTTCCGTGCGATGCATATAAAAACAGACAAATGATCAAATTCTTCAAGTAGTGGCATGAGTAAATCCCATTTCATGCAGCAAAAGCTCTCATCCTCTACTGGCATTGCCAGAGTTACATCGGCAGATGTAGAAATATTTTCTCCCATTACTTCCCTTCAAGGCGCACTGCTGTTTCATCCACCTCCCTGTCTGTACATTGAGGTTATAAAATTCACACGCATGTTAATAAGTCAAATGTCAAGAAACTGTTGTTCCACTCAAGTTTCATTGTCGTTTCATTTATTGTAGTTTGAAAGCAAATTGAGTTAAGAAGTTTTTCCTCCACTTTGAAATTCCCTTTTGAAGTTTCCTTGTAATGATATCCTTACTGTTCCTCACTATAAAAACAGAGGAGTCTCCTGGATAATTTTAATATACGAAAGCTTTATGTTTTTTACATCAGTTTGGCGTAGCAGATGGATAAATTCAGAATACTTTGATGTTACAATCAGGAACAAAACTCTGGCACTGTTTGTTGAATTCATCTAAAACTATCCTCAAATTTGACTGAAGATTGATTTAAACTTCTAAATATGTTCTTGTTCTCCTATAAAGCACAATCTTCATGTTCCGCTTGCCCTTAAAAGTGCACACAACAGAATTTTAAGCTCTTTGATTGGATGTTTTGTGCTTGGGACTTGTGTTTACTTCTCTACTTGTGTTTTTATATCCACATGCTTTTGACTTTTTACCAAACTACCAGATATTTTCCAACACAATCGCTCTCCTTTTGTGCTGATGATTCAGCTGGGAGAGTTCCATGTCCATCCATGCATTGAAGAAGCTCCAACTACCAGTCACCTCACAGTGTCCTTGTACAAAGTGAACAGGACTTGTACTTCCAGAACCCTACATGCCCAAAATAACTCCCATGATGTCACAATTATAGCTAACTTTATCAAGTCACACTGGAATGTGCTCTTTCTGTTTGTCTGACTTTGACTTTGTTGTGGGAGAGTAAACATGGACCTCACATGTTTTATGACAGAAATTACTTCATTGGTGTTTAAATTGACGTGAAAATAAGTGTAGATACAGACGTCCTGGGTGTTTAACAGCCATGACAGTATTAAAGTGTTTTTTGATGTCCACATTTCTTTCCTGCTATTTTTTAGCCTCTTCATCTCTCTCTCTCTCTCTCTCTCTCTCTCTCTCTCTCTCTCTTTCTTCTCTCTCTCTCTCCCTCTCTCTCTCTCTTTCCCTCCTCTCTGTCTCTTCCTCATTCTTATTCTGCTAGTTGTGGTTGATGTGTTGCAGGCAGTCTAATCCATCAGGACATTATTGACATTGTAGCTTCCATCGTCCTTACAGCTGCTGCGTGCAAGAGGCCTGCCTTCCTGTGATAAAGCTCTCTTCTGACTCTGTGTGTGTGTGTGTGTGTGTGT
>NTHP01000289.1:326691-337047 GCA_003416845.1 Oplegnathus fasciatus | reverse complement strand
GTGCGTGCATGCATGCTCACAGACCTCTTCAGCCTATTTGCCAGTGATCTGGGTGGATATGCTGCAAGGGAAGATATAGAAGCAGTTCTGCAGGTCTTGGATGGAGAAGTCCCGACCTCCCTCAAGAAGTGCTTCAGTGAGGTCAGCAAACACCATGGCCTGTCTGTTCCCACATAGATACACATATGGACGTTTACAACCATAGCAGTCAAATGTCTCTGTTAACTCATTTTGGACTGGGTAATAACAATACCAAGTGAGCTACAGACTGATAACTTGCATATCACCCACATTCTCTCCTCGGCTCATATTAAGTTTGTTTTCATTATTACAGTGATTGTCACATGCTCATAAAGCAGCTATTGTTACGAGTTTCACACATGGGGCCAACTCCACAGAGAGGATACAAGTTATTGTACTGGTTATGAGAATACAAAAGCACCTTTCGAATCATAATCCACCACAAACAACTTTGAAAATGCAACACAGTCAAGTAAAAATCCTCCCTGAGGTACTACAGATCCAAGTCCGTTAATGTTACACCGAGTGCAATCTGATGCTTATATTTACATAAATATTGATTGAATATGTATCTTACACATTAAAATAACAGCTGTAGACTTCTAAATTCGGCCCACCTTATTTTTCACGAGCTATCTGATCCAAATACTGAAAGTCCTGATTCAAAACTAAAAAGTTGATAAGCTTAAATTATTGATATGGTATGGATGATTTATTGAGTCTAACTGGGTGAATGCGAATTTCAATTGTGATGCTCACAACATTTTAATTTTTAAAAAATGTGTCAGGACTTTACATTCCAGCCCAGTAATAGCAAGGTAATGAGGAGGTAATATCCTGGGAATAACAGGGTATTACTGGTTATTATACCAGAACCACCAGGTAAGAAAACACCAGCTGAGGTGTTTCCAGGTAAGAAATCACTGCATTTAAAGTAGAATTCAGACAGTCATTTTCTTGAGATTGGAAAGGTATTATGCAAACTAATATATTATTGCTTCATTATTATTAGTACATTAACCTATTACTCCCCCATTTCCCCTGTTTTCTCTCTTTTTCATCAAAGTATCATCCCACCTGAAAAAACAACAAAATGTAGAAAATAAACTTTTTGTCATTTATTTTGAAAAATGTAAACATTCAACACTCAAATACTTACACATTGTCAATAAGAAAAAATAAATAACCAAAATAAATAACACAAATGCTCCATTTTAGATTCTGACCTGTTGATCATTCCTGAACTACCCTTACTGTGCACTCGTTTATACAGGGCAGACATAACCGACTGAGAATGACAGCACACATGTAGCGGGGCTCAAAAACTTTGACCATAAGCTTGAATTCTGTATTTTCTAAGATCGAGTTCGGTCGCATATCCACAGCGATAAAAATGAGCATTTAGACAAGAACATACAGACAGACAGATGCAGACCGTCTTCTGCGACTAACATACTAACAGCCTAATTGTGTGTTGTGACAGGGTGACAAGGTGAACTATGACCGCTTCAGGAACTGGCTCCTACAGAACAAGGAGGCCTTCACTTTGTCCAGATGGCTTCTGTCTGGAGGAGTGTGTGTCACGCTCACCGACGACAGCGACACGCCCACTTTCTACCAGACCTTGGCTGGCGTCACACACTGTAAGTCCCAAAAACATTCTAAATCTAAGTGTTTGCATATATTGCATGTCCACATGGGCACATGTGTTTCCTTGTTGTTGTTCATACTCCACACATAGGCCAGTCTTTAGATAATGGCCAGTCACTAATAAATGCTTGGCATACCTCTACTATAATGTCTCATGAATTCAGCATACTGTACATTCCCACAACACTAATTCCATCAGTACAACAACGGAGTCATGTCATACTCATCAGACTGCTGAAGCCTCATATTAGCTTCAGATAAACTTTGGAATACATTTTTACACAAAACGGTGGATTTTGTCCCCCATTATGAAGGGATCTTTTAATGGCCAGTATGAACAGGAGGAATGATTGCAGCAAGCAAAACATTGTTTCCATGTTCATATGGCCACCTGAATATTGTTTTAAAACAGTGAACATTAGGAATAGAGACATGTTTCTAATATAAAACTATTCCAAATAAAGGCCCAGTTCTGTGTGCTTTGAGAATTTAGAGGACACACTGAATAGTTGACTATAGTCTTAAAATATCTCCCCCCTCAAAGCTGCCTAAAGGTTTTAGTTTTATTTCTAGATATTTGTTTACTTTGCTTTTAAAATGTTGGCCCTAACTCCAGTGCTAGGACTTGGAAATACTTGTGTACTTCTCAGGGACCTGCAGATGCGCTGCAGTTCAAGCGTGTGCTTCATTCTGCTTTGTCTTCGTGATGTGAAGCAGATAGTCCCCCTGCTGCATCTTTGTCCCCCTTCTGCCTCCTTTCTAGAGTGCAGATGTCTAGAATACCGCGAATGGCTCACGACAGTCGTTAAAGCTCTGATGAAGTCATTCCATTTTTATACACCCCCTGTCATTGTCATCCCCCCTCCCCTCCCAATCACTGGCAGTGAGTACCCTGGGAAATGACTGACGGGCTTGACTTATCACCCTGATTCATTCACTCTCCTCCTTTCACTCAATTTTCCTTTTTCATTATTCCATCTCTTCTTCACCATGCCAGGTCTCTGTCCTCCCTCTGCTGCCTTCTCTATCAGTTTCTTCTCTGTCACACTCAGCCCCGCACCATGCAGACTGCACTGGTTAATGTCATCGTAGATACTTGATAGCTGCCATATCCATCTTTCATTTGAAGTACAGACAACTGCCAATGTTGACTTTAAGTAACTGAAGCATTTGATTGTGTTGTGTTATTCTGCTCTAATGTTAACGATTCATGTGTGAAATGAGTAGAAGCACTGGATAGTATTCAGCTGCTCAACAAGTTAATTGACCTGGAGATCAGTTGTAAATACATTTTTCTTTCTTGAGGTTGTTTCTTCTATTAAAATGACCTCAGGAGATCAGGTTACAGCACGTGAATCAGAAAGTGTGCAAATTCCACACAAAAATATCGCCTTTATTTATCAACCTTCTTGTTAGTGGAAATACTGAATTTGATGTCAGGAGACAACGAGTTAGCTGGCAGAGCTCTCTCTTTCAAAACAACATAAATTGCTACTGACTGGGGTCTTAATAGTTCCAAACGGGGCAGAAAATGACCATAGAATTACTCTAGTGGGAAAACTATAGGACATAATGAGGTAGATATGGCACCTGTGGACCCAAGGTGCAGCTGTTGGACTGTGCTGCACAACCTGTTTTAAAGCTGTTCTGAAGTCATTTTTTCCCCATTATGGAGCTTATTAGTGTTGCATAGTACACTGGTACTGAAAGAAGTACCTCAGTGCAATAGGTTTTAAAAATGGTACTGTACCAGCATTTCAAAAAATTATAAAAAATATATTGCCGTAACCGTGCGTGTGTGTTTTTGTGTGTGTGTTTGTGCATGTGGCATGTAACATGTAAAAAAAACAGAACAAGGTGGTTAAGGAGCATACCATATAACCGTAATGTCCCAGGTTCAGTTGTAGACGTGTTGCATTTCACACCCCTCTCTCTGTCCCACTGTTTCCTGACTGCCTCTTACAAAATGCAAAAAAAAGTATCTATATCTTCAAACAAAAATGAAGGTCTATCATTTTTCTTCACTTTTTGAAATGTCCTACAAGTTTAGTTATTGCACATCTGGCTCTACACCATGCCCACTAAAAACTGTACAACCCACACTGCCTACAAGTCAATTCAGCCTCAGAGCTTAAATTCTAATTTTGTTATGTCACAAAAACTCTAAAAAAGAAAACTTTTGTTATTATTACAATGCAATAAGTAGGGCTGGTATCAAACATCTGTTCCTTTTGGCACCAACCAAAATGTGTCCATATCACAGATTATCAAAATCTGCCAGTGTTATTCTATTTAGCAAAAGTGAACAGCTACTTGTGTCAATATGACATTTAACATTTGAGAACTTCAACTTCAATCCAGTATGCATCAGTTGGCATCAATGCTGATACAGATCCTTTTTTTTTTGTCAGTTTCATAATAACATTCAGTGTTAATTTCATCAGTTGCATTCAGTCAGTCAGGACAGGCCGCTGACTTAGCTTTTAGTGCCACAACAACCCCTGAGCTCATGTTGCTCACGTTGAGGTATACCGATTTTAAATTTGGGAAGAAGAGAGCACTGCTATCAGATCAGTTCCTGGTATTGGCAGATGCCTTAGCTGAGGTATCGAAATTGGCATCGGGAGAGAAAAAGTTAGTCTTTGCATCTGTACCAAAACTCAGGTACTGTAACTGTACCAGATTATTATAAGTATTGCAATTCAGAAATTATATTGGTGCATTGTGTCTTCCTCTTTGTGTTTGACTGTAGTATGTATGTAAGAAATGTAGATTTGTAAGTCTAGGAGAGGTTGTGTTATATATGTATATGATATGTCGACATTTATGTCTTCATGAGACCATTTATAGAAATTCTTCAGTTGTTCAGTGCCATACATATTTTAAAGACAGTGCATGGAATTAAAAAAACATACAGTGATACAGTTCTTTAAAGTTGTAGGCCAAGTAAATTTAGCCAAGCTTTATTTAGCCAATTAAGGACAGAGGGCTGGAAAAAACCTGTCTTGTCAAGAGAACCTGGACATTGCCTTTAATCTGCCTGCTCCCGGTTTATCCTCTTAACTTTGTGTCTCTGTATGTGTGTGTTTGTGTGTGTGTGTGTTAGAGAGAGAGAGTGACTGACACACTCCTGGTTCATGACTCTTTCTAGAACAAGAACGTAAAGCTTGACTCATGGCAGAGCTTAGCACAGTGAATCCTCCGCTAACTTGCTGTGACAATATTATGAGAGTAGAAATCTGTGGGAATAACAGCCTTCTGGACAGGATGGCGTAGTCTCTGACCATAGTATGGGGACTTTACTATGGTCCATGCTGGCTGTGGCAGCACCTCTCTAAGGATGTACCCTGGATAATGGTATGGTATCTCTGCTGCCACTCGGAGAGAGTCGCGCCTCTAGGTGGGTATCAGGCCTCCACGAGGCACCTGCCTCAGAGACAGAAGCAGTAAATTGACAGAATAATGTGGCCAGTACTGTTCTTTAACTTCAGATACACTGTGACTGTTGTTCATGGTCACTTCTAGAACATTAATTATTGGAACTGTTTCTTTGAAGTTTTGTTTGGTTGTTCAACCTTTTAATTGGCATTAATAGAAAAGCCCACTTCATCTGATTAGTTCTGTCATTGGTTTAGAGAGAAAAAAATAGGAATTTATATTTTCATTGTTAGACTTGTGTGTAGGGCTGGATATCAAACCTCAGAACTTTTTGGTAACAGCCGTAGTTGCGCTCGTAGAACCTGGAATTGAAAACTGTCAAGTACTGAAAGCTTGCATCACATGTGCTGTTGAGATTCGTACACTTGTCTTTTCTAATTTTTGATCAGATGAAAGTTCAGTTGTTGAATGGTTGTTTGTGTTGAGACAACATTAGTGAACTTTCTATTTGGTATCAGCACCATATCATATCGGCAGCAGTATTGAAAAATGTAAGTGGGTACCCAGCTCTACTTGTGTGTTCAGGAAAATCCATATTAGCAGTGTTTGCTTACGGACCGGGGGCCGGGGAGTCAAACAGACTCTGATGTTCTGCTGGTCTTCTGCATCTTAAGGGTGGCAGGAGTGCAAGTCTTTAGGCTCATTTACCACTAATGCATTTAAGATCCTTCAGCATTTGGCAGAGCAGACTGCCAAACTCAAATTTTAACATCTGCCATCATTACAAAGATTTGAAATTCAACAAAGAATGACACTGATGTAGTGCCGAGCACCACGCTGATGTATAGTAGAAGCAGGGAGCGATCCTGAGATGGATGGGAGATGTGCAGGAGGCGATCCATAGTCAGGGTAATGAGTTTTATTGATTGGGAGTCAGACGGCAGCACAGCTGTCATGAAGAATGTTCAGCATGAAACATAATTATTTAGTTTACTTCTTGTCTACCAGGACTAATCATTGATGTATTCATAAAGCTACAGTATCATTCCCTACCATCCACTGATATTCAGAGGTTGATACATCAGATTTTTAGCTTTATTCAGCTTTATTGTTTAGGACCACAGTGCATGGGTGAGCGTGTGCCTGTTTTATGATCATTGCTTAGGAAGTGTTCTTCCCTGGTTTTTGTTGAGTTAGCAATGTGCAACTGAGCTTTGAGACAGAAAGGTAGTCATGACTCTCTGGTGCTCACCCCCTCGCTTAGTCCATAATCCTCAATAATTTATCAGTCTCATATCATTGCCTCCATTCCATCTCCATACACTGTAGTCCCCTTCACGTTCTAAATCATTGATTTTGTACTCAGTGCTCCCTGTTAGTCTGTTTAAGTTAAAACATCTGAGCCAGGAAACAGTTGAACAGTGGCAGTAAAAAGGTGATTGAGTGCTTCCCAGTCAGGCCAAGGTCAACTGTCCTGATGTTCACCTCTGGACTCTACAGGGGAACAGAACCTGGATGAAAGAAGAACACCCCTCTCAGACAGTCCCATTCTCCAGTGTGCTGGAGCAGCCGACCACAACCGCCACCATCCCGTCTGACTGGAAACTGTGACCAATAGCTGCCAAAACAAGCTTTCAGGAAGGTTGTTTTAATGGCCCGACTGGGAAGCCACTGTCCACTTTCTGCCAGGAATTGACTGCCATTTGATTTGTGTGTCTGTGTTTTGACACCTGTCATCTATATTGGCTCCATGCTAAAGGTTAGCTGGCTAGCTGCTGAATCCTATTACCTTAAGCCGTGGATTAGCATGTTGAAAGGGGGAGGCTGGTTCAATGACCTGGCAGAGCTTCATATGCTATATTGGTCTGATCCGTATCACTTTGTTACAAGTTGAGTCAAATACCATTCCACCCAGTGGCCCTTACGTAACCCCACCTTGGGTTTGCTGTGGTATCATGTTTACTCAGCTCCTCACTAGGTCACAACATGTAAGTGCTCTAATTAACAACAGTATAGGTTACTTCATCTGTTGAGTGCATCATTTAACTTGGGTGATTATTTTCCTTATCGATCGACTTTGTCTTTTGTCGGTTAAATGTTTGGCCTATAAAATGTCAGGAGTAAGTGAAAGATGCTCATCACAATGCCGTAGAGCATCAGGAGCACAGGTCTTCACATTGCTTGTTTTGTCTGACCAACCGTCCAGATATTCAGTTTTTTTCACTGATCTATCACATAGAAAAGTAGCAAATCTTCACATTAGAGAAGCTGTAACCATGTTCGAGATTTTTGCTTGTCAAATGACTGACTGTAAACGATTAATTGACTAAATAGTTTTTATTCATCTGTCAACAGACTTATTTATAATTGACCAATCGTTTTAGCACAAGTTTCCATAAAGCATGTTTGCAGTGGTTTATTGGACTTCCAGTGTGTTTGGAGTTTTGTGACTATGTGTCTAAATTTTACTATCTGCTGTTCTGCTGTGGAAACCTGCTTATTTGGACTTATTTTTCAGCTTTAGTCTGACCTTGAGTTTAATTACTTCAGATATATAATGAAGCACCACTATAAGTAATGATTTTTTCTTTCATTCGGCTACACTGTTGTCACAGAGATGTTTGAAGTTTTTTCATACACGTTCATATAAAAGCGAGTGTATCAAAGAAGAGATGCTGCAGGTTTTCTGATGCACCTTGATGTTATAGTACCTACTTTTGCGTCTTCTACTGTAGACTGTATTGTAGCATTCATTTCATGCTTCCACTCACTGTTACATGCCTCCACTCCACCAGAAAGCCCAAATAATAAAGAAAACCAGTCCAGATAGAGCCCTTTTTGTGTGTAACCGCCTCTCTGTCACCATAGTGGCTGATAAAAACACCTAGGGCTGTAACTAACGATTATTTTCACTATCAAATGGTTATTTTTTTCGATTAATCATCACTAATAGTCATTTGGTCTATAAAATGTCAGAAAATTGTGATAAAAATGAAATGTTCCATCTTCAGACTGCTCATTTTGTCCAATCAACAGTCCAAAACCCCTGAATAGTCTAACTATCACATATGACAAAGAAGAGCCATAAATCCGTACATTTGAGAACCTGAAACCAGAGAATCTTGACATTTTTGCTTGAGAAAGGACTGAAACCTCTTGCACACTGTGGTGTGTGGAGAAGGTGTGAAGATGGACAGTGCCATAAAGCTAAACAAGCTGGTAGATAAGACTGAGGGATTGACTGTAGAGAGTAGAATGCTGACCAAGCTGTTGTTTATCATGAACGACACCTTCCACCCCTGCATCACCTCAGGTGCTCTGCTGAGAGCCGCAGGAGGTCTTTTGTCTTCCAGCAGCTATTATGTGATGAGGAGTGTATCTCAGTGTGGGGTGGTGTCACTGTTGTTCCATACTCCCACACTGCCATAACCGCTCTCCACCCACCAGTCACCAGCACCAGTCTTTGATGAATACAGGCCCTGTGGTTACAACGATGAGAACAAAATGGCAGCATTAAGTAAATAAAGTACATACATATAATGTTATATTAAGTACATACCTCTACCCATTATTTTACTTAATTACTTGTTACGTTGCATCATATTAATTTATCACTTAACCTCTGCAACTTGCATTAACTTTGATATGATATTGTATAAGTATAATATATAATATATAATATATACAACATACTGCTGCCTACCTGCTAGCTATATGTATTTATTATACAGTAAATACCCATACTGTTAACAGTGCACACTCACCTCTGCCCCTACATCATGAGCCACACCATACATGTTCATTTTTAGTATTGCATTGTTTATACCTGATACCTTATTGGTTAACATCTGGGATGTGTGTGTTTTCAGGGTTAGGGTTAGGGTCTATCATGTCCATCAAGTCTTTGAATCTGTCTGAAGTGGAAGGTTTAATAAGTAAAAGCACAAGAATGTTGACTTCTTATCTGCAGTTATTAGTGCATTAGATTGTATTTTTGTATTTTTGACTTTGGTGTTCTGTTTCCCATCTTGCAGTGGAGGAGTCTGACATTATAGACTTGGAGAAGCGCTACTGGCTGCTGAAAGCCCAGTCCAGAACCGGCCGCTTTGACTTGGAAACTTTTGTCCCACTGGTCTCTCCTCCCATCCATGCCTCACTGAGTGAAGGTGAGACAATATTTACCTGTATTTTTCATATGTCTCATGGGGGTGTTAAGTACATAAATCTACAAATGAGGTCTTGAGGCTTTTAAATTCAAGCCCCCACCAGTGAATACAACTCTTCAAAAACGTGTCCCTTGTATAAATATTATCTGTGTTTGTTGATTTTGTTTTCCAGGCTTGTTTCATGCCTTCGATGAGAATCGGGACAATCACATCGACTTTAAAGAGATCTCTTGTGGACTCTCTGCGTGCTGCAGGGGGCCCATTGCTGAAAGGCAGAAATGTAAGCCATGCTGTGGTTTTAAATCATCACAGAAAAATAAATCCCAGAGGCTTCGAACACTCACACCAAGCCTTTTTATCATAAGAAATGCAGTCTATTTCTTCTTCGTATTCGTAGCTGTTGTCTGGAGTTTAAATGTGAGTTGAAAAGCAAAAATGTTTTTGGAAAGTGTTGATTGGTCCTGTAGGTCATTAGTACACCATCACTGTTGTCATCAGGATTTCATTGGTGCTTGAAATTACATTTGCACTGTCAGAAATGGAAGCATATTGGATTTCCTGCATGGTGTTGGGTTTCTAGGCCGTGGAAACCAGTGATGTGCTCCATAACCATATTTGTATTTCACCACTACACCACTCTCTTTCACTGCCAGTTTGCTTCAAAGTGTTTGATGTGGACCGAGATGGGGTTCTGTCTCGAGATGAACTCCATGAAATGGTGGTGGCCCTGCTGGAGGTGTGGAAGGACAATCGCACAGACACACTCCCTGTAAGTTCACACACACACACACACACACACACACACACACACTGAACATAGATGTAGGTATGGACTGTATATGGACAAAGGGTCCTACTCTACAGACTTAATAAAGGTTGTACTAAACATCAAACTTTCCCTCATTTATTATGTTGTCTCCTTGAAACCTCATGACTCTCTGGTGCTTTCATGTGTCTGACATTGAAGGTCACATTCTCCTTTTGTTTTTTATTTTTTATGTTTGAACCCTAAAAAAACATTCGTACATGAACAGACATGTGGTTTTAGGGCGAGTTAAATTTTAGAACTATTTCTTGACAAACTACAGTTTATACATACGAACAGCACTTCTGTGCAGTTTCTCTGGCTGTAGCTAAAGTT
>NTHP01000289.1:302432-326679 GCA_003416845.1 Oplegnathus fasciatus | reverse complement strand
TGTAGCTGTAATCCTTATGCTAAGATAGCTAACAATGTCCCGGCTCCCTGTACGCACAGACGTGAGATTGATATCAATCTTCTCATCTTAGTCTCGGGATAAAGGAGTATTTCCTAAAATGGTAAACAGTTAGTTTAAAGCTTGAGCTGATCCCAGATCAGATGTATTTATGCTGCGGTCTGAAATGACAGGACAGAGTGGGGATTGCCACAGGAATTGAAACTGAAAATGCTCTATTGTTATGGTATTTATGACATTGCATACAGACAGATATTAATGATCATATCACATTTTTACACACAGGACTGTTGTGATCTTTTTCACAGCAGTAGCTGAGGATAAGGTGTTTGTTGCTTAATGCTAATCTATTTTGTTACCTTGCAGGAGCTGCACAGTAGCGTGTCAGACATAGTAGAGGGCATCCTGAAGATGCACGACACAACCAAGGTGAGACACAATTCTTGGTGATAGAATCATTATTGATGTAGCTGTCAGGGAGTTAATCCTTTGACTTCTGCCCCATAATATCATTACATTTTATAACCTTGACTCAGAGGAAATAAACACCACTTTACACTCAACTCTAGCTTCAACCTGCTTCACATTCATATAATTCCACGTATCGTCACTGGGAGCTGCCCAGTACACCTCCAGCAACCTTCTAGTCACCTGCCATCTTGTCTTACCACCAAGCTATTTCCATCCACAATAACTGTAGCAGATAAATAGATTTTCTTCCATCCTTTTCAAGGTCTTAAAGCAGTGTATATTTTGAGAATAGTGAATTTGAGTATGCTGACCTTTGTGTTTTTTGACTCCTCACCAGCTGGGTCACCTGACCCTGGAGGACTACCAGATCTGGAGTGTGAAGAGCGCTTTGGCCAACGAGTTCTTAAACCTGCTTTTCCAGGTCAGTTCACCCACATACTGTAGTTATAAAACTTGTATTGGTGTTGAAATTGAAATACAGTATTTATTCATCGTCCACTTTTCTCCATGTGTTTTGTATATCTTTGTGTATTTGTCTTGGTCCAGGTCTGTCACATAGTCCTGGGGCTCAGGCCTGGTACTCCTGAGGAGGAGGGTCAAATCATCAGGTACAGACCTGTCCTCTTTATTTGTCATGTCATTGTATACAACTTTGAGAAATATGCTGTTGGACCTAATGAATGTTTTCCATTGGATTTGTGTTTTTCTCCCTGTGTGTGTGTGTGTGTCTGTGTGTCTGTGTGTCTGTGTGTCTGTGTCTGTGTCTGTGTGTGTCTGTGTGTGTCTGTGTAGAGGTTGGTTAGAGAGGGAGAGCAGACATGGGCTGCAGCAAGGTCAGAACTGGTTCCTCATCTCCATGCTGTGGTGGCAGCAGTGGAAGGACTACGTTAAATACGTAAGTCAAGTTACAGAAGGTGAAATGTGTGGATATACTGTAGATATGCACTGATATTAACACTACATGCCCTTTTTAAACAGGCGTTGTACTTAATAATGTCACAGCCAGTGTTGCCTAACATGCAGTGTATTGTTGTGAAGGACAATTTAAGAGTGCTTAGTATCTCATCACAAGGATTTAGAACATTACAGTGCATCTGTGTGTCATTTGAAACCAGATCTGAAAGTGTAAATATCAGGTCTGTGATACTGTGACAAAGTTACTGTGGCTTTTGGTTGAAAGAAGTATATGTTTGTTAGCCTCATATTCCAACTGAATTGCCATTTTGTTTTTGCTTCATTATCTAGTCTGACATTGTGTTGGTGTTAGCCATTTTCTGTTTGGGAGGGTGCGTTATTTTGCACTAACCAATCTGTAATGACATGACATCATTTTCAGTCAGCACAGAAGTGGTTAGTGGCAGCTGTTGCTAGGAGCAGTTAATGGTTTTCATGTTAAATGAATAACTATGTTGATTTAAGAGTTGTTATTTCGACTTATATCAATCTCATCCACACTCGCCATTTATCTGCCCATTTATCTGGCTCTGTGATGGCTCCAGTTGATTTTCCAACTGGGAAAACGGCTGTCAATGAGCTGAACGGTAGACTTATTGGAATCACTGAAACAATCTGAGATATAGCTAGCAATTTAGTCTGGGAACCAGGATATGTTATTCTAATAATTTACAATCAAAAAAACAATACAAGAATCATTTGACCTTTTTTTTTTAATTTTATTTTATGTATTTTGTGTGGATTCAATAGGAATCACTTTTCCAGCTCAGACAGAACATTACATGTGGTATGTTGTGTTTATATAACTTGGGTTCTGTAAATGCACACTCCAACTCATAACTCACAAGAAAAGGTTTAGATTTGTTTAACTGTTACATTTCTTTCACCCCACTTTCAAAACATACAAATCAGCTTAGGAGACCAGGTTTGTCACATCATCTTGCCCATTAACGTCACACTGGGACAGAAGCAGCAGCTGTCATGAAAGCAAGCACCTCATTAATCTCAGATATCACTTTAAACAATGACAGGGCAGTCCCTGCTGTTATCTTCCTGTCCAGGAGCATAAGGGCATCGTGGTGGAGCAGCCGTCCATCCTGAGCTCATTGCGAACTCCGATGGCCACAGCCACTATAGAGCCCACCCCACCAGACAGACTGGGAGGACTGGGAACCTTCAGCCCGGTCAGCCCCACTGAGGAGAGGTCACCTGATGCTGTGTCCAGCGCGTCGGAGGCTACAGAGACGGGTCAGTCAACAAAAATACAACAATTACTCAGACTGCTGCTTGTGTGTATACAGGAAAAAAAATCTTCAGCGTCCACACACACTGATTTAATTCAGTGTATGCGTTCAAAAGCTTCCAAGTACACTGCCAAAATAAAAAGAGAAACTCAGAGCAGCACATTGATGAGTATGACATGACTGACATTTATACTGGCATCTTTACAAAGTCACTTCACTTGAATAAAACATCCCAACTTGACAATAGAGTAAATTTGAACACTTTCTGCTTGTGTTTGTGTGTGATTTCTGTTTTTTCCTCCCTGTATGTTTGGCCTGGTGGCTCCCTCTCATCCCTTCCCTCCCTTCCCCTTCTTTCCCAGCAGCCCTGAGCCCCCAGGTAGCTCCCTCTGCTACAGAGAGCTGTTTTGCCCGTCAGCACAACGTATCGGACAACAACAATCAGTGTTTTTCTGGAACCAATGGCCACCTCCCCTCCCAGCTGGCAGCACAAAGACCTGGAGCCATCGACAACCAGCCTCTGGTCACCACCGACCCCATGAAGGCAAGGATGTGTGTGTGTGTGTGTGTGTGTGTGCGTGCGTGTTATTGCTGCTCGGTTAATTTAGTTTATGAGCAGTACAAAGTCAGTTGAATTACATGTGTAGTTTGTGTGAAAGTACAGTAAGAAGCAGAGTGTCTCACACAGACTGTCCGGCTTCAAATTCAAATAATCTGATGAACAGATAAAAATGTATAATCAAAAATAGTATTTCGACATTAGCATGGTATTTTTTTAATGTGGCTTTTAAGGCCAAATAAATGATGTATTATAAGAAAGTGAGTGTAATAAGCTGTAGTTTTTGGCTGTGTCGTGTTTGGAGCAGTTTGTGTGATTATTTGCAGACCAAAAGATGTTTCAGTTTCCGTTCCAATCTTGACAGCCTGGTGGTTACAGCAGAAAAGCCACAGCCCACAATCAGAAGGTGATCATGCAGCATGGATCATACATCATGTTCACAGCTTTGCTTTGGCATATGCTTTGACATATGAGAGCAGTGAAGCTATTTAGTCTCAGAGAAGACTCAAGTATCAGTACATTCCCTCTGGATCTGCTTTCTGAACCAAGCTCCTCTGTTCATGGCTGCTCTACAAAGCCGTGCATTTAAAAGGCAGATGTGATCCAGACCTTTTGAAAGACAATAAATGCAAATTTCACAGCTTGTTTATCTTTGTGATCTTTAGCACATATAAAACAAGACAACAGTGTGTTAGAAGAATATTTTTGCAGCTTCTTCTTTGGTTTGACAGAAAGAAACGATCTGAGATTCCCAATTAGGAGGCACTCCTCCTCTTCTGGCAAAGGCTCTCAGGGACCAGATGGTGCTTCCTTTTTCCTTTGTCTTATCTCAACGTTTTGCTGTAATGATAGCATAGCATTAGGATACTGTCTCTGTCTGTTATCTGTAATTCAAGTAGGCAGAATAGTGTCTTTGGTGCATGTATTTAAATGCTGATGTCTGTGCTGTGCCCCTGCAGGCCCCTACGTTAACCATGGAGGGTGGCAGGCTGAAGCGCTCCTTGCAGCTGGCGCCTGGTAGAGACTTTGAGACGGTGCCAGAGCCGGTGTGGCGGGCGCTCTACCACTGGTACGGTGCCAACCTCAGTCTGCCGCGACCGGTGAGTGAATACAGCACACCCACTCAACAGCTAATGACCTCACTGTCACTGTGATGCAGGAAATATTAACATCACAGTGTACTCAGCAGAGCTGCAGACTTGAGGTTTGAACAAGTCAGACTTAGTGATTTTTTAAGCAATCCTTAGAATTATGGAACATTATTTGGTAACCATGGTAACACATGCACATCATTTTTTGTTTGATGTGGACCAAGTGAATTAAACTACAGCAGCAAAAGCAACCTTAAAGACAAACCCTGGTGATAGGTGTCCAGACGGATCATTGCGCTCAGTAGTGTCCAGACTTTAGAGTGTTCCTTCCACCCCTGCAGGTTATCCTGGAGAGCAAGACAGGCCAAGCAGAGCTGGAGCTCTTCCCCCGCTACCTCCTCTTCCTCCGCCAGCAGCCGGCCACACGCTCCCCCCAGTCCAACATCTGGGTCAATATGGGTATGACCAGCCTGCGAATGTTCCCGCCATATTTACCCCCACCAAGAGGTAACGTAAGCCTGCAGCAAGACCAGAGCAAGCCGTCGACAAATGCTTCATTGAACTATCCCGCATCCCCCCTTTTAATCCTCCTAGAGTGGACTGATCCAGCCCTGGCAGTGCTCTGGAGTGGGCAGTGGAATGAACCAATGGCCCATGAAGGGGAAAGACTGTTGATCACTCTAAAAGTTGCATAAGTCAAACCTTTTCAATCTTCACAGACCTTGCCATTCAAGTATTAGTTTTGCCAACACTTGTTTTAGTGCTCTACCTCATCTGTATTATTACTCTACGGAATCATAACAAAGCAAACTGAAAACAGACAAACAAACAAACTTGAAAACAGTCTTGGACATGATCATAATGTCAGGAATGTCTGCACTCTCCTATAAAGATTTGGGTTTGTAAAATCACTCGTTTTGCTTTTTGAACACCTGAAACCTGACTTAATGTGAATCCGTCGCAGTCTAATCCTACTCTATTTCTCCACTCAGAACTTTATGATCCGCCAAAAAAGAATTCACCATAACTGAGAAATTAACAAAATGAAAGTCCACTAACTGGTCCCTTTTACACCTGGTTTAAAATGTGAGTGCCATAAGAAGCTGCAAACACCGTTACTGCAGGTAGAAATCTCTCTGCCACACTTGAAACATTGTTTCCATGAGCAGGAATGTCGGCACAGCAGGAAGAAATGTCACTGCTGTGGGTACAAATATGATCAGCATGGCCTCTGCCTTCTACTGCAAGGACAAGGTTCCATTAAGTTCAGTGTGACAGTGCTGTCTTAAACAGTTGCTATGGAAATGTACCAAAATATATCAACCCTTACATATGTAATAGCCATTATATAGTAGCTACCATTTGTGTCAGTTGTCCTTCAGAGAGATGAAGAACAGGAAGCTTTACTAATGTAGGAAGTCCACCAACGTCGAATCAGCTAAAACCCAATCCTTTCTTTACTGAACTCTCCTGTGTTTTGTCCACTTAAGCCTGCTGGTGTTGCAGCGTTGCTCTCCTTTACCACAGCTAGTCATTACTGTGAAAAAGTATTAGGGCACACCGGTGACTGACTCTGAGTTCTGACTCTGACGTTGAATACACAGATTCACTTATCTTGACCGCTAATTATTATAAGCAAAGAGCAATGTGCAAAACATTTTCTCATTTTCAGCCGGCTCTAACCATCACTTTTAACAGTTAAAATGACAAACTTGTCTGGCGGCAGGTCATACCAGTCACTTATTAATGTTAATTCTAAGAGGAACTTTATGCCGGTCCAAAATGAAACTCAGCTGTTGTCGCTCTTGTGTGCTCTCTGTGGTCTGTGTCTGTACTCGAGCAGAGTGACACCTCTGCCACTGTAACACCACTGCACAACCGCGAGTGGACTGTGTGTCTTTTCTCTAGCTGATCGCGTCATGTCAATTTCACCCCTTTGAAAACCTGTCCTTTTGGTCATTTAGTAGGTCTGCTTGAATCCTGCTAAGTGACAGATGACATTTAGAAATACATGTCAATGCTTTTAAAATGCGTTTAGTTATGGAAGAATCTCAGTTAATCCAACCCCAAGCTGTAGAAAAATGACATGCAGCAATTATGGCAACAGAAGGCAGATAGATAAGACACATGCAGTATTACAAAGCAGTTAGTCGGTATCAATTTAGCAAGTGCGGACACCCAGCATATTTGAATACCAGGTTTAATGAGGTTCCTCTGTTGTTGAGGTTTCCTCTCCTGTCACTTAGATTTATGTAGGTTGATGACTGTAAGCTGTACCAAATCAAGTCATTTAATTTCAGCCAATTCAGGTCCAGTGTACTCACAATGGAAAACCTATATATAGACCCACTCACTGGTCCAATAATTAAAGCTGGATTTCACTCCGGTATTTATTATCCCTTTGATGTAATGGACAAGTATAAAGTGAAAATGCCTCACTGCAAAAAGAAAGCAGATGACAGAACAGACAGTGGAGATGTACACGGTTGCTCCGGTGTAATCAGGTTGGGGATGGCATCAGCACTCGCCATGAGAGCGCCGGTCCAAATCAAGTCAGCATATCAGGTTTCAGGCCACAGCGCAGACCTGGGTCCCCAGGCTTTCATCATGACTCATACTCTGTCTGAGCAGCGGCTTGTCACTGCTGGGCATTAAAACCCTCTCTTGGGCGTGTGGCCAAATATCTAAAATGGATCTAATTATGCATCATATTCCGCGTAATGTCTTCCTGACAGCCAGAGGCAATAATAGAGCACTCGAACAAGTATAGATGGTTCATTTTGTGGTGTAACTGAATAGCAAAGCTGTGTAGATGGAAAAAAATAACATTTAAAAATCGGATATTAAAATCACTACTTTTATTAATAATTTTGAAATCAATATCAGTTAAGTGAAGCTTTTAAATTTATTTAACAGGACTAATATTGATTGGTTTGTATTTGATTTAATCCAATCTGAGTCCACTAAATCCACTAAGTTGATTGACCAATCAAGTTTGCGCTGATTGACAAAAAAGCCCTTTCTTGCTGCTTCCTTACAACTAATCCTCAGTCACCAGAATGCTGTTGTTGATATCGATCAGTTGGTTGCATCTGTGAGCTTGTGCATAAGCTGAAAGAAGACATTTCAGTTGAGTTTTAAATAACAGTCCTTTCAACTGAGAAAAAAATCAAATGAACACACACCAGATTCAAAGAAAGTTGGAGTAAGTGTGTTCAGATTGTGTGTTTGGGTCAGTTTGTGAATGTTTCTGTCCTCTTTGTGCACATTAGCAGGTAACGTGCCATCCCCCAACGCTCCTCTGAAGAGGGTGTTGGCTTACACAGGCTGCTTCAGCCGCATGGGCACCATCAAGGACATCCACCTTTACCTGTCCCAGAGACTACGCATCAAGGAGGAGGACATGAGACTCTGGCTCTACAACAGTGAGGTGGGCCACTAAGCTGACACAGGAGACCCCCTTACTTTTATACATTTGGATTTTATGCAGTATCAGATGCTGGTCAGCCAGAATATGACACAATACTTCATAAGGATGAAGGTGGTGGATAATGTTAGCAGGAGGTTCACTACAACACTAAAACCTTTCATAATGTTTTCATCTAGTTATGTATTTACTGTTATTTTCCATCTACTTTCCAAAAGTTTGTATCTAAACATGGTCGGATTAAGGTGTTTTGGGGGTCCAGGGACCACCATCAAAACAACAATATTACAATATGGCCCCAAGATTTCTGAATGTCACAACTGTATTTTGAAATATGAACCATGTGAGCATGATATAAACCAAGATAATTACAGTGAAAACTACATTTTGACACATGGTCCCTCTACGAGACAGGACCACAACATTACACAGTAATGTACACTGCATTGCCCACTTGATAATGTACGTTTGTGGTGCAAATTCCCAAACACACTAAAAGTGATTTACAAGTTGTGAAGCTGGGGGTTCTATTTTTTTAGGCTTCCTAGCAGGTTAATACGACATATCTGTCGGTACTTTTAAAATGAACTGATGTAGAAGAAAGAACAACAGAGTCATAATTCCGTAGTCCTAATAAATGAAAAGTTTAAAGCAGTTGGTTGAACTACCCCCAGTTTCAGCGTGATTTCTTCTCTTTGTCCTGCAGAACTACCTCACCCTCCTGGACGATGAAGATCACACACTGGAAAGCCTGAAAATCCAGGATGAGCAGCAGCTAGTTATTGAAGGTAACATTCAGACTCATAAAAGTGCTATAACTGACAGGTACTTTCATTGATAACAGGTCACTGAATAATGGCACATGAAGGTGGACTGTGTCCAGTCCATATTCAGAATGGTTTAATCACAGAAATCTCTTTCTTCTCTTCCTCCACAGTCAGGAACAAAGACATGAGCTGGCCTGAGGAAATGTCTTTCATTGCCAACAGTAGTAAGATGGACAGACACAAAGGTGAGCTGGAAGACGAGCTGGATGAGCGTATTGTGCACGGGCAGATTTGTAGAAGACTGGTAGTTATAGTCAGGCATTGTCTTGAAAAAACATGCTCTGATTGGTGGATATTAACTGTGCTCGATTACAGACAAACATTTGAAGGAAAATCTTTCAGTCATCACACATCTACTCAGTGTACTGTAAGATATAGTGGGAGGCAAATGGGAGACAATGATTGTCAGAGCCTCCAACAAAATGTAGTGATTTAAATGTATTCTGGGGGAAGTAATTGTAGTGATAGTAGTGAGGCCAGAGTGATAGGGAGAGGGAGACAGGGAGTCTTTTGAGCACACTGGGCTGCTTGGTACACAGTCACACCTTGGTTTCTGACCTTAATGATACAGTACAACATTCAACAGTGCTAATGTGCTACCCAGTAACACCTTAAAATATACCATATATGGATGTGTTATTGTCCTCCATGTTTGCTCAGAATTTAAAAAACATCCCTGTCTGTCCCTTTTTCACTTTTTATATTATTCTTAAATATTTTAGAGCAGGTGAACTGAGTGCTAGATGTCCTTTTTCAAAGTAGATGCAGGGAGTGATCACCTATGAATGATATACTGGGAAAAAAATGGCTACGTACCTACTGTTTTTAGTGCTCATTTAGTGTTTTTCCTTCAGTTAAGTGTTGCTTAAAATCTGACACGTGTGTCCTTGTTTTCCATCACAGTTCCTACAGAGAAAGGAGCCACTGGCCTCAGTAACCTTGGCAACACCTGCTTCATGAACTCGAGTATCCAGTGTGTGAGCAACACCAAGCCTCTCACAAACTACTTCATCTCAGGGAGACACCTCTATGAGCTCAACAGGTGCCATTCAAGTGCATCACTTTGGTATAAATCTTCGCCACCATTCTCGTGAACTCATCATTTTAACTGGCCTGTGTTGCTGCATTTACAGAACCAACCCCATCGGGATGCGAGGTCACATGGCCAAGTGTTATGGTGACCTGGTGATGGAGCTGTGGAGCGGGACCCAGAAGAACGTGGCTCCGCTCAAGCTCAGGGTAAGCAGTTTCCCCACTGTCGTACGCAAGACATTAAGACATTTTTGTGCCAAGTCGGTAAGTTTTAGTGTAGCATCTGTTTTAAAGTTGTCAGTGTGCTGTATCTTTCCTGACTTGTTAGTGGTTTATGGGTCTGGTCAGGTTTTGTCATTTTTGATCCATAAGTCTTCACCTTCCTGCGAGCTGAATCACTATTTTTGTGTTTCTGCTACAGGAGCACTTTTACAAAGTGCCTTTAAAAATGCTTTTAAAAGTTGTATAGAAATACAGTTCATGATGTCATTACTTCTTCTCCAGTGGACAATAGCAAAGTACGCCCCGCGCTTTAATGGCTTCCAGCAGCAGGACTCCCAGGAGCTGCTAGCCTTCCTGCTGGATGGTCTCCATGAAGATCTAAACAGAGTCCATGAGAAACCCTACGTGGAGCTGAAGGACAGCGACGGCCGGCCTGATTGGGAGGTGGCCTCTGAGGTCAGAGATCACACTGCTGATCAAATACTGTTATTTATTGTTATCATTATTATCAAATGAAATGAATACTATACGTCTCGCTCTCTGCATACTGGTCTAGAACAGAGGTTTTCAAACTGTGAGGGAGACGAGAGTTGCGTTTGTGTCAAAATTTGTACTGTTCTCTGAGTCATAACTCAGTCAGATCTGAACACACAGACATGATGCATGTATTTTTAGATTCACTTCCCGAGGATATCACTATCTCTGAAGTCTATCGTGAATAAATGTCCTTAAATCTGCTTAGAAAAAAGTTTTCTTCACTATGAAAGTAATCCAGTGATAGTTGCATAGTAAAATACAACAACATACAAATATAGGCTAAGGTATATAGGCTAGGTGCTGCTGTCTCAGTTTTGTCTGAGGGGGGGTGCAACATGTCAGACTTAGAAAACCCCTGGTCTAGGATAAAGCTATGGAGGAGCTAATGTATTGCTGATCAGCTTTTGCTGCTTCCACTGAAAGATCATTAAGCAAATCATGAGTTCCATAAAGTTGAATTGTAATCTAAGGCATTGTAGCTACATAGAGTGGCACAGTCACTTCCATTGTTGGGATGACTCTTTACCATTCAAACATTTGAGCCACTCTATACAGTAACTGTTTGTCGTACCATACTAGGAAGTTCAAAGTTACATGAATTGGAAATTGAAACTTGAGTGAGTTTTGACAGAAATCGCAGCATCTGCACAAGTAATACTTGATGAATTGTCTCACAGATATATTGAACTCATATAGTCATTATATAGTATATGGTAGCAAAAATGATACTGTGTAAATAAGCAACTGTTTGCTAACAAGTTTGCCCTATCAACTTCAGAGGTGTTGTGTTCAGACCTTGTTTCTGCTGCCCCCAAGTGGCCAAAAACGATCAGTTATTGCAGGTTTAAATATTTATGACTGAATAAACAACAATCAAAGTGAAAGTATGAAAAAAGAACATCCTAGTTATTATTTATTCAGAGGTGCATAATGGAGTCAATGCCCGAAAACATATTCATGGATCATTCTATTGTTCATTTAAATTTCATAACTTGTCCTTTTGACTTTAGTATAATAGTATAACAAGCAATGTCTGTTCAAAATGTGTATACATTCAGTTGCAAGAGAGACAATGAAATGGAGCATCAGGCCTCTCTGAACCCTTTATGGTACAGTATCAAGAACTGAGCCCTCCCCTCCTTACAGGAGGTAATGAGCTGTCACATCCTCTGGTATTGATTGCTCTCCTCTCCTCATCCTTTGACTCTCAGAATGAACACCGGTCAATTTCAAGTCAAGTCAATTTTTATTTATATAGCCCAGTATCACGAATCACAGTTTGCCTCAAGGGGCTTTACACCAGGCAGTCCATCGGCTAAGCTCTCCTTTAAATCGGTAATGTTGCCGTATTGATGTTCTGTTTGTTTTCTGTATGTCCTGAGAGGAGGGATTTGCAGGATTAGTGGTGTGTTATCTCACCACTCTGTGTGTGTGCGTGTCCATGTACCTTCACCCTAAAGGCATGGGAGAACCACCTGCGTAGGAACCGCTCCATCGTGGTGGATCTGTTCCACGGTCAGCTCAAATCCCAGGTGAAGTGTAAGACCTGCGGACACATCAGCGCTCGCTTCGACCCTTTCAACTTCCTGTCTCTGCCCCTGCCCATGGACAGCTCCATGCATCTGGAGATCACTGGTGAGGAGGCTGGAGGAGAGATTCTGAAAACAAATCCCTCTTTTAAACAACAAAGCCTGAATGGTGTGTAATGTTGTGCTGTGTTTGTAGTCATTAAACTGGATGGCTCCACACCTGTGCGCTATGGCCTGAGGTTGAACATGGATGAGAAGTACACGGGGCTGAAGAAACAGCTGAGTGAACTGTGCAGTCTGAAACCTGAGCAGATCCTCCTGGCTGAGGTCCACACCTCCAACATCAAGGTACTGAGACTGTTTCACTGATCACACTCAGGCCCTGTCTCACACAAAGTGTAGCCTGTGACACAGAGGGCAAGAGGCAACATCATTCTTCTTAAATCAAATTACAATCCGAACCCTCCAGCACCACAAACAGAATTCTATCTATCTATATTGTCTTGGGATGAAGGCAGACATTTTAGAGACTGATGACGACCGATCACGTGCTGATTTGCATACACGTGGTGCTCGTCATGTGTGTCACAATCCACCTGTAATTTCACAAACGTCTAGTGTAGGCTGTAGAGCACTGGAATAAACTAACTTTTGAGGGAAAAGCTCATGTCTCTGGTCCCCCCCCACTCACTGAACACAGTCCAGAGAGCCACAGCCACAGTGAGTAGGATGAGTGCACGTTAACTGAGAACTACTGGCAACAAAACACTACATGAGCAACATTGGGACTGATATCTTAAAAGCTGCATGGCTGGATGCCACAAGAGGTAAAGAGAGTGTTTTTTGTAATTTGGGTGGATGACCCTTTGAAAGGAGATGAGCTTTAGCTGGCGGATACATCTTCTATTGGCACTTTCACTTAATTAACTTAACCACAGTGCTGACGGCTTCATATACAAGGGTCATTCCCACATTTTCCATCTGTTGCATCATTCTGTTAACAGTGACAAGACAAAATGAAACTTAAAGGCAGCTGTTTATACTGTTTAACACAGAATGAAACATTGTGTCTGTGCTTCAGTCACTGCAGGTTTGCTGCCTAGAGCTGGATTAGTCTGAATATCACTAATCTAATTGCTGTCGCTCTGCAGAAAAGCATATCCTATCTATTTTTGGTCCAATCCCTTTGTTTAAGTAGCACAACATTGAACAGCTTCTGTAGTCTCAGTTTCCCTCAGCCTTTGATATCAGTCCTTCACTACAGCTAATGTTCAAATTTTGGTCATTGCAGTTTCCCTTAGTTTCAAGTGCATTCTTAATGTGTGTTATTTACATATACAGTATGAGTAAAGAGGACATCTGACGGGGTGTGCAGTGATCTCCTCACACACTCATGTCTGGCAAAAAAGAACTTCTCTTCTACTGCAGTGATAGTGACACGATGAAGTCATGTCAGTATGTTGATAGGTTTATATGAGGGGTCTCAAACTCAACTTACCCAGAGGCCACTGTCTAGCTTCTTGTCTCCCAGAGGGGCCACTTTGACACTCTATGCTCTGTGTGTTTAGTAGAATAATGCTGCTTGAGATTGTATTCCTAGAAAAGTGCTGCTTTCTGCCTGCAGCGAGACAAGAAGCAGTCACATTCAACTCTGTACTTTTTTTTGGGATCTGTGCTCCATGTCAGCCTTTCTTTTAGGTTTAGAAAGAGACATTTTGGTGTCAGGTGCGCCGCAGTAAATCAGAGTGTTGTTGGTCACAGCTAAAGCATTCGCGTTGTTGCTGAATGTCAATGAAGAGCCAGTTTCTGTACTTTGATTTTGTAGCCTTGCAATAAAATCATTACTGGAGACTGCAGAGAAATGGGAGAAAAAATGATTGCAGACAATCGCTTCTATAAATGTGGGGGTCTTATGAGATTGTCTCGCGGACTGGTAGTATGAGACCCCAGGTTTAGATTATTCAGATGCATTAATGGCAACTGGGGGATAAATATGGGTCTAAGCCGTTCCTTTGGTGGCTTTGAGTTCGATAAAAAAGAAAATCGTGCATTTGGAGCCAACAATCCAGCTTAGTCCTGAAAATGTTATGATATT
The DNA here is from genome assembly GCA_003416845.1 of Oplegnathus fasciatus. Taxonomy (NCBI): domain Eukaryota; kingdom Metazoa; phylum Chordata; class Actinopteri; order Centrarchiformes; family Oplegnathidae; genus Oplegnathus; species Oplegnathus fasciatus. The sequence goes on along the minus strand of NTHP01000289.1, from coordinate 312,673 downwards.
GTGATGTGAAGCTGGTCAATCAGAAACCACCACACGAGTGCATTACTGTAGACAAGTGTGTCACTGATGAGGGTCCAAACCAAATGTCGGTCTAGCTTATAAAACAGACTCTAGTGTGTCTCTAGTATCCAAAGCAGTAATATGATATAATAATTATCTAAGAAAGAGTAGAAGGTTGCACATGTCAGGTCCAACATCAACACATTTCCACGACTTTTTAACTGTTTGTCACTGTACTACAGTGAAGTGCTGCGGTCTGATGGACAAATCCTTTGTGTTTAGAACTTTCCTCAGGACAACCAGAAGGTCCGTCTGTCTGTTAACGGCTTCCTGTGTGCGTTTGAGATCCCGGTGCCAGGTTCGCCTACGTCACTGAGCTCACCCACACTGACAGGTGAGCCGGTTCACTCACACTTTGTCTCTGCACTCTTATCAGCATGGATCTGTCTGAATCCACAGTTCTCCATGTCCTCATTTCCTCGCTCCTTCCCTTCATTAGACATCACCCCGATAGCCAACGGTTCAGCTGCTAATGGGAACCTGGGCAATAAGCCCGTCCTCATCCCCAACGGTGGTCCCAACACCATGGTGCCCTGCAACCCAGAAACTCCCCTTGCCAACGGGGTCGCCAACGGACACATCACACCGGTGCAGGAGAGCCCCTTCATTGGATACATCATCGCGATGCACAGAAAGATGGTGAGAACTCTGCACAAATGCAGTGCTCTATGGTGCAGTACAGCATGTAAAAAAACATTAAAATACAGTCAGTAATTTTATATTGAATTGATGAATACTGTTATTTATGATCCAGAATAATTTCTCTACATCATGTAACCTCTAACAGTCACTTTGCTGCAGGTGCTCTATAGGTAATAGTTAGCTAAATAAATGACGTGTCCCAGCTGTCGATATAACTGGTTTGCACCACCCCTTCAGATGCGTACGGAGCTGTACTTCCTGTCATCTCAGAAGAACCGGCCCAGTCTGTTTGGCATGCCGCTCATAGTTCCCTGCACTGTCCACACCAGTAAGAAGGATCTGTACGATGCTGTCTGGATCCAAGTGTCCCGACTGGCCAGCCCGCTGCCCCCACAGGAAGCCAGCAACCACGCCCAGGACTGGTAGGCTGACAGATGCTCGTGTCTTTGTACTGAACTTGCCAAGAGGAAACACTGTCAGTGTTCTTATGAAGATGATTTTTTTCATTTTGCTTTATTGAACAGCTGACAGACAGACAATAGATTCTGTCACTTAGTCAGTGGTGGAAAGTAACTAAGTACATTTACTCAAGCAGTATACTTCAGTACAATTTTGAGATACTTGTACTTTACTTGAGTATCTGCTTCTTTGTACTTCTACTCCACTACATTTCAGAGGCAAATATTGTACTTTTTACTCCTCTGTATTTATTTGTTTACTTAATTTACTGATTATTAATACAAAATATAATCAACAAACAAATGACGATGTAATATTGTAGATTAAGATAGAACTCAATTGATCGCCGGGGAGAAGCTCCCCAACAGATAAAGTATATAAGTAGTGGAAATCAGCTCCGCCTTTACCAGCTGTAATATTAAAGTCATCAATAATTATAATCCAATCATACTATATAAAATATTCTGAAATGGGCCATTCTGCATAATGAGTACTTTTACTTTTGGTACTTTAAGTATATTTTGATGTACTTCTACTTCAGTAAACATTTGAATGCAGGACTTTTACTTGTAACAGAGTATTCTTACACTGTGGTATTGCTACTTTTACTTAAGTACAAGGTCTGAGTACTTCTTCCACCTCTGCACTTAGTGTTACATAATAAAGTGAAGATGATTAGGAATGGCCTGAGCTGATCCGCACAATCAGGATCAGGGCTCATCAGTATCAGCTATCTAAAGCCTGATCCATTTCAGCTCCTTTGTTTAGTGAAATTACTCCAGGTTCAACCGACTGCCAGAAGTGTCCCATTGTTAGAAAACAATTTCATTGTTTGATTCTTGCAAACAGCAGCAAACAGTTTCAAATGATGAAATCCACACCGACAGTTTACATGAGGAACATTATTCTTGAATGATTTTTTTCTTCTTTTAACCCACAGTGATGACAGCATGGGCTATCAGTACCCCTTCACTTTACGGGTTGTGGGTAAGGATGGTAACTCATGTGCCTGGTGTCCCTGGTACAGGTAAGACAGAGTATTTCTTATACACATTGTGATGAGACATTGTCTATTTGATTAGTTTAGAGCACATTTGTAATGTAAAAAATTATGATCAAAATATTAAATGCATGATTTGATTTTTGTTATAACTGATCGATAAACAGAAAAACCAATAAAAAAAGCTTATTTGATCAAAGACCGAAAATGAGATATAGAATGATTTGTTTTTGTTTTTTGAAAGAATTTTAACAACATTAATAATAATAACAATAATAATAATAATAATAATAATAATAATAATAATAATAATAATAATGAACCTGTGTGTGTCTGTGTTTCCAGGTTCTGTCGAGGCTGTACAATAGAGTGTACAGAGGACAGAGCCTCTGTAGGAAATGCTTATATAGCTGTGGACTGGGACCCCACAGCCCTGCACCTCCGCTACCAGACCTCCCAAGAGAGGGTAAAACACACACACATACACACACACACACACACACACACACACATACATATACTCTCCCTCTCTCTCTCGATGAAAAATTAAAAACTGTGGTGTTTTCTTTTCCTGTCTTTTTTTTTTGGTATACATCCTGTCAATTTTAGAATTACCTCTAGATACTAGCTGTGAGTGTGTAGCTCTCCTCCATTGATTACTCTGTGTTAATTATCAGCCATTCACCTTAATGCCCTGTTCACCTCATCATGAACAAAAGTGAAAAGGCAAAGGTTACATCCTTGCAATGATATCCTGGCACAGTTTTTCTTTCCCCCATTGTAATGTCTCTGACACTAACTGCCCTTTCAGGATCTACAGTATTTGTCACCAGCAACATTTTCAGTTTTATGTCCCTTGTAATGTAGTTGATAATTGTAGACTAACAAAATAAACACTCATATTTGAGCCCAAAAATGAGCTAATCTTGTCAGTATGTAAGAAGATTGCTCGGAGTGAGGCCTGCTGAGTGAGTCACACTGCTGCTGTCCCACTGACCTTTAGGCTGACTTCTTCTCCAGACTTTTCCAGCACAGACTTTCAAGTTTATGACTTTATCACTGTGATTCACTTGGTCTTTGTATTATTGTGTAAGTTTTGAGATAAAAGCTAAGTGAGATAAGTAAATCTACTAAAAAGAAACTGCTGTAGTTCTGAGTTTGACCACACAGAGTTACCAGTGAGCTGCGTAATGCTCAGTCCAATCAGCTACAGCTGTACAGAGTGAGATCCGATAAAAGCTTCAGGACCCAGGGACCTGTAAGTTGTCAGCTGCCATTAAAGTTGTAATGTTACAGGTTTATGTACTTAAGTAAAGATACTTAACCACAATACTGTACCACAATACTTCAGTATTGGTAAATGGTTAGGTGCCAAAAAAGAAAATATTCTCTCAATCAAAAGTTGTACTTCAGAAATCACTGGGCTTTACAAAAAAAGACAGTTAGACAAAAAGCAGAATGGTGTGAATGTTCAGTATCCTCACCGTCATGGTCTCCCTGCAGATTGTGGAGGAGCACTGCAGTGTGGAGCAGTCTCGTCGGGCCCAGGCCGAGCCCATCAGCTTGGACAGCTGTCTGAAGGCCTTCACCAGCGAGGAAGAGCTGGGTGAGGATGAGCTCTACTACTGCTCCAAGTGCAAGACACACCGGCTGGCCACTAAGAAGCTGGACCTCTGGAGGCTGCCGCCCATTCTGGTCAGTGGCACACTTTAAGTCTGTGTCAGACCTGAGCTCTGGCCTCACACTGATACACAGAACTCTACATGTGGTTTTCAGTAGCATTTACTGTTTGCATTGAAAATAGACAACACAGTATTTGAGATGTGTGTTCTCTCCTTCAGATTGTCCACCTGAAGCGCTTCCAGTTTGTGAACGGTCGCTGGATCAAGTCCCAGAAAATTGTCAAGTTCCCGCGGGAGAATTTTGACCCCAGCGCCTTCCTGGCTCCCAGAGACCTGGAGCAGCACTGCCTCCACTCCCGCAGTGAGAGCGAGGATCTGCTGAGGGTTGGAGAAGACAACCTGTCCTCCATCTCTGCCCCCGCTGGCTTCTGCAACCTCCCCAAAGGTACCATATGTAATGAGTTTGCATTTTCCTTTTTTTTCGTTTGATTATTAAGAGCATGGTGGCATCTGAAACAAAATAGGCTGGAGTACAAACAAGCAGAACAGGTAATGGCCCAGCTGCTGAGGAAGTGTGTTTAACCCTGTGGTTTCCCAACAGCTTCCCCTGCCTCTAGCAGGAAGTCAGCGCCTTCTCTTAGCCGGACCAGCAGCCCCTCCGGCAGCCCAAAGACCGGCGGCGGAGGCCGTAAGCCAGGCCGGCTACGCCTGCCCCAGCTAGGCAGCAGACACCGCCTTTCCAACAGCAAGGAGAACCTGGATGTAGCTGCTAATCCTGAGGCTGAGCCACGGGACGGCGCACCACAGGCAGACACAGAGGGGAGCACAGCAGGGGCTGCAGCATCGGACCTTCCTGGATCAGGAGAGGCGATCGCGTCAGAGTCATCGTACAGTACTGAGGCGTCCAGCAGCCACTGTGACGTGGTCCTAATGAACGGTGACAGCAACGGGCTGAGCTCAGACTGCAGCACAGAGATGAGCATGGACCCTTACAACTCACTGCTACAGCACAGAGACAACATGTGTCTGGACGCCATCTACAACCTCTATGCAATATCAGTAAGTACCACACATCACAGCCAGACAAGTAGTTTTAAAAGGCTCTCTCACTAGGCTGTTTTTCTGTTTTGAAACAAGTCTAAAATATGTTTCTGCTTTATCTCGTCAGTGCCATTCAGGAATCATGGGAGGAGGCCACTATGTGACATATGCCAAAAACCCCAATGAGAAGTGGTACTGTTACAATGACAGCAGCTGTAAGGTAAGACACTAGGACACTAAATATTCCACAGCTAACAGCATACCTTTCATAACTGTATTTTGATTATTACCATGGATCACTGGCCAAACATATAGTGTCACATCCACACACAGTGCCTGTAAAAGGTGTCACCTTTGGACTCTTGCTTTTCTCAATCACATTGAATAAGAGTAATTGGCTGTTTGCAACCCCATAACAGCGATTGTCAAAATCATACCTTAGCAACCGCAACAAGGCCATGGCAGTGCCTGCTAAGCTCTTCCCACAGGCTTTAGTGCATGGGGCTCTAATAGGACCGATACTTGGCATCTGATGAGTTCAGAGGGTTATCTGTTTTTTATCGCCTTTGCAAAACCAAAAGTACAGGAGCAAAGTGTATGCAAAGGATTTAACAGTGTGTGTGTCTGCTCCAAAGTACGTGGCTAACGTTAGTGTTGCCCTCATGGCCAAGAGATAGCGTCAGAAAAAGGAGTTAGAAAAAGTAACTTTCAGGACTGAAACATCCACTGAGCGAGTCCTGTCCCAGATGTTACTATATTAAGGTTGAGGGTAACATTAGTGGCTCCTGCTCTGTATTGGATTTTAGATAAGTATACCCGAGATGAGTTTGTCCTCATCCTTTAAATTCTTCTGTGGTGTAAAACAGAAACATACTTTTTAAAAATACTAACAATAAAGCATGAATATAACCATGGTGTTGCTTCAAGTAACTTAGTATGTAGTAAACATCTGAATGGTGTTATGTTCAAAAGAAATGACAGTCTATTATTACAGTTTTTCTCGCTCTACCCTGCATTACATGAGCAATGCTGCTACTTCATTACCATGTCTTCTACAAGAATCATCAGTTGATGACAGAGCTGATTTTTTGGGGACCTTTAGTTTTGCATCAGTACAGCCCTAAGTTACCATAACATCACATATTTAGCTGTCAAACGCACATTTAGGATCCTTTTTGCAGGGTTCTGATTTTATATGAGACAGCTGGAGACCAGCTCACCAAGCTAACGTTAATTAGCAAGGTCGACACAGCTGATCAAATCTGTCAGAGACAGTTGTCATTACAGCCGACTAAATCAACGGTCGCCAACTACAAATGAGAAGTCTGCATAATTCTGTCTGAAGTCAAGGACCCCCTGTGGTAAATATGCCATCATTGTTATTGTAAACTGTACATATTGAGTGCTAGATTGGAAAGCTCGACTGAGGTATAGCAACAGTTAATAAGGGGTGCAAGACTTGGGGCAGGGCGCCGATACACTGATCGACAGAATAAAGATGTCAAAGTGAAAACAAATCTATACAAACTGTTCATAATAAAAGCCATTATGTGCAGTATTTGGAAATTCTTGGCTTTGGCTGGTGGTGGATGCATGCCACCACACATCTTAAATCTGCTTGTAATGTGTTCCAGAGTTGTCCCAGCTATTGTAACAACACATAACAGGTTCAGCAACATGTCCCTTAACAAGATCAATCACCCCTGTGTCTTTAAAAAATTTCCTCCAGGAAGTGCACTCTGAGGAGATCGACACCGACTCAGCCTACATCCTCTTCTACGAGCAGCAGGGCGTCAACTACTCCCAGTTCCTGCCGAAGATCGATGGCAAGAAGATGGCCGACACCAGTAGCATGGATGAAGACTTTGAGTCCGACTACAAAAAATACTGTGTCCTCCAGTGATGGCACCTCGTCTTCCATCAGCCAGCACTACACCTGCTCTCTGCTCCCTCCTGCTTCTCTGAGCAGGAAGCACCAGACGTTCAGATCAATCTGAAGAATTCTCACAAACTGCTAATGACTAGAGTCAGACTGTGGTCTCCGTCTTTAGGGATGCGTCGCAGCACTTTCTACACTTGATAGCAAACATGGATTAGCGCAAAGATTTGCCAAGACAACAATGAAGCCCTGGTGAAAGCACTAAACTGGTGCACTTTGCTGAGCCTGACAAAACAAACCCCTCCCCCCTCCTCCTCTCATGTAAACAACCCCCACCATAACATACATGTAACATATACTAGCATACTAACACATCTCTGAATGTATGCCAGTATGGCCAAGTCATGAAGTGATGTTACTTTGTTACTGTGCATTTATCACTTGTGATGCCAGAATGAAAAACAAACATTTACACCTGGAGTTATCATGTGATCTGAGCCTGGATATCGTGCCTGAAGAAGGAAAATAATGAGACCGCAGAATGAATTCCAGGTGTAAATGCAAGGCCAAATGATGATTGGATACAGATTGAGTTTAAATGCCAAGTGTAAACGGAGCCCAAGACTTTAAAAAAAAAACGGTGTTTGTGTCATAATTGAACATCGACATGATGTTGAAATTTGGTATCTAGTGTACTGGATACTGTGAGCTTTTAAAAAAAAAAAAAGGTTCTCCAAAGGTTTTATTAGCGATAGTGTCACTAGGGAAAACACAAGTCATATGCTACCTCATCGCTTCACACAGTCTGTCGGCCAACTGCACCCTAAAAGTCTGTGACAGTATTAATAATAATAAATAAAATGCTTCCTTCCAGTGTAGGAGTCATGGTACACACATTTCAGGATCCCCTCCCCCCAAAACCAAATCCCCCCCTTGTAGGACGCTCACACAGGTCCTAATGTGGACATGAAATTAGGCATTTTTGCCAAAACTGTGTTTCATCCCACAGCTGCCAAATATCAGTGGTGATTTGTGCAATGTTGACCTGTGTGTGCCCATAACTTCTCTGAAACTCAAAAAAGCTTCAGTGTGGGATTAGGGTTAGTTAAGGACAGGTGCCAAGATTTCAAAAGAGAGACGCTTAAAGAATAATATACAGTATATGTTTAAGACTTATTTTTTTTGCGTTCTGCAAATGCGTTGTTTTTTAAAAGATTTGTTTTATTGTTGTGATTTTTTTTTCAAGGAAGGCTTCAGGAGCCACTTCAGGTCAGGAACAGACATTTATCTCTAAGCTACACCTAGAGGGGCGAAGCTGCACCTTTCACCTGCTGCAATTCTCAACTGTAGAGATTCATACTCATCTCTAATACTAATGCTCATATGTAGGTACAAAATGATTTTACCTGTCATTTTAACGTTATATTATTTAAAGAGTAACTTAATGAGTACTCCACCGATTTAACAGTGCTCCTAAAACACTGTCGGACTCACGATGGACAGTTATCAAAAAAAAGGGGACAGAAATTGATGCAGCAGAACCAGAGATTCTCTTTCTTGTCAAAACCTGGCGCCTACATTACCCACAGTGCAACTCGACCGCCATGACAAGTGACAAATCATTTGAGGACATTTAGCATACAGCACATAGCTCCGTTTGGAGAAAACAAAAGGCTTTCTACAACTTTTTTCACTCCTCAACACAACAGTTGTACTCCTCAACACCTGGAATGACACTTTGATGTGTAAAATCGGTGGAGTTCCCCTTTAACACCTCTCTGGTTGAAAGTTTCAAGCCTGTTTCGTGTGCTTAGTTGCCCCTGTAACCACACCCAACAGTGATGTCACAGTGTCCTAGAGTACGTCTGTACATCACTGCAGCAGGGTGAGAAGTCAAACCACTGAAAGTCAGCAAAAACAAGATTTCCAGGGGGTGTTAAGTTACTCTTTAAAGGCTGCTCATAAGATATCTCAGCGTTGCCATAAATGGAGCGCTCACATGCACACTGAGGTGAACTCGATTTTCAAGATGGCACCCCTGCTAAATATCTGTGGAAGCTTCAGTAACACTTGATTTTTCGGGTTTCAAAGCTGGCAGATCCCTCAAGGTCCCAGACTCTCAGGGGCCCTGAAGCTAATTTGATAAATTGCTAAATTTGTTTGGTAATATGCGCTATTAAAGCCTTAATTTATACCAAATCTTAAGGCCCTGTCTTATTAGGGGGCCCTGTGTCAAAACCTAGTTTTAGTGATTTTAGTATTTCACTTGATATCATACTTATATGGTGCATATTCCTAAATAAATGTATGTTTAATTCATTTACCATAAACTAACTTAGCATGTTACATTAAATATAATGAAGCATTGTACCCAATGGGTAGGGCCCCACAGCCCATTTTTGCCCCAGATCCCCCTAGTGTGTTAATCTGGTGTGTTAAACAGATCCCAGAGACTCAATAATTTCCTGAAAGGAAGGTATATGCAACAGTAAAGCCATTGGAAGGTTTCTAAAAATGGTTATGTAATTTGGTACTAATTACAGGGGAAACAAGGAGACGGTGTTCAAATGGTCCAATTAATTCATTCTAGTTAATTACAGGCAAGCAGACATCTCAAGATGTATGGAGAGTAAAGTTTCCAATATTAAATTGAGGGAACAAAATGTAATATTTCATTTCAATTTGGGCAGTTTTAAGGATTCTTTTCTGCAAATCAACTAATGCTGAAAAACTCTAGTAAATTTCAGACCCGTACAACATGGTGTTACTAAAACTTCTGCCCCCATAAACAGACCCACTGATGGTTTAAGTTCACTGTACATTTCTGCTTCGACAGTAACCAAAGCCTGTTGAATCTGTTGAGAGCTACAGTATGTCAGATCTGTAAAACAACATTTAGATTATCAGATGTTTTCTGTGTGCTTTGTCTAAATATTGCTTTCATGTAAATTCTAAATTCTGTTCCTGGTTTTATCTGAAGGGTTGGCTACTTGATGTGACTGTTGAGGTTGGTTTGAAATGAACAAACCCACATTTTGCTGTGTGGAGTCCAGTGGAAGAGCTTTGTGTCTGGGGTGTAGCAGCATGTGTGGAGCTCCTCCTGTGTGGGGGCTCAGTCTAATCACTGTGAACGGACAGCAGGCGGTCGGCGGCTCCTGGCGATTCCCCACTTTGTCTTCTAGACCACAGGACCTGAATCTCTGTGTTCACCCCTTTTTAGCTGCTGTATTTATGAGGAGAAGGCGCCATTATGGATGTATTTGGAGAGATATCTGTCGCTGAATGGAACTTTATTTTCCTTTGCAGAGTACGTTTGTTGAACAAATGGAAATGTACAGATGAGTGCTATTTGTGTTTGCTTGCTCAGCTCTTTCTTTCCTCCACAGCCTTTGCACCGAGCTGTAGACGATGTCCAGTTTGTGTCCGTGTTTGAAATGTCATCACATGGCTCAAAGGGAAAGTTTTCCGAAGGATTAGTCTCTTGAGTACCCAGTTTGTAATGATTGCTTTATTTAAAGGTGCAATAGCTGTCAACTTT